>ML104138.1:86096-165520 GCA_003697995.1 Taxidea taxus jeffersonii
TTTTGATACCTGTTGAGACCTGATTTATGACCCAGGATGTGATCTATTCTGGAGAATGTTCCATGGGCACTAGAGAAGAACGTGTATTCTGTTGCTTTGGGGTAGAATGTTCTGAATATATCTGTGATGTCCATCTCGTCCAGTGTGTCATTTAAGACCTTTATTTCCTTGTTGATCTTTTGCTTGGATGATCTGTCCATTTCAGTGAGGGGTGTATTAAAGTCTCCAACTATTATTGTATTCTTGTCAATGTGTTTCTTTGATTTTGTTATTAATTGGTTTATATAGTTGGCTGCTATCTATCTAAATATCTATCTATCTAAATATCTATGTTAGGGGCATAGATATTTAAAATTGTTAGATCTTCTTGTTGGACAGACCCTTTGAGTATGATGAAGTGTCCTTCCTCATCTCTTATTATAGTCTTTGGCTTAAAATCTAATTGATCTGATATAAGGATTGCCACCCCAGCTTTCTTCTGATGTCCATTAGCATGGTAAATTGTTTTCCACCCCCTCACTTTCTATCTGGAGGTGTCTTCAAGTCTAAAATGAGTTTCTTGTAGGCAGCATATGGATGGGTTTTGTTTTTTTATCCATTCTGAAACCCTGTGTCTTTTGATTGGGGCATTTAGCCCATTTACATTCAGGGTAACTATTGAGAGGTATGAATTTAGTGCCATTGTATTGCCTGTATGGTGATTGTTACTGTATAATGTCTCTGTTCCTTTCTGGTAATACTTTTAGGGTCTCTCTTTGCTTAGAGGACCCCTTTCAATATTTCCTGTAGAGCTGGTTTGGTGTTTACAAACTCTTTCAGTTTTTGTTTGTCCTGGAAGCTTTTTATCTCTCCTTCTATTTTCAATGATAACCTAGCTGGATAAAGTATTCTTGGCTGCATGTTTTTCTCATTTAGTGCTCTGAATATATCATGCCAGTTCTTTCTGGCCTGCCAGGTCTCTGTGGATAAGTCAGCTGCCAATCTAATATTTTTACCATTGTACGTTACAGACTTCTTGTCCCGTGCTGCTTTCAGGATTTTCTCTTTGTCGCTAAGACTTGTAAATTTTACTATTAGATGGCGGGGTGTGAGCCGATTCCTATTGATTTTGAGGGGTGTTCTCTGCACCCCCTGGATTTTGATGCTTGTTCCCCTTGCTATATTAGGGAAATTCTCTTCAATAATCCTCTCCAGTATACCTTCTGCTCCTATTTCTCTTTCTTCTTCTTCTGGAATCCCAATTATTCTAATGTTGTTTCGTCTTATGGCATCACTTATCTCTCGAATTCTTTGATTGTCTCTTGTTCTGCTTCATTATTCCCTGCCATTTGGTCTTCTATATCACTAATTCTGTCTTCTGCCTCATTTATCCTAGCAGTAAGAGCCTCTATTTTTGATTGCACCTCATTAATAGCTTTTTTTATTTCAACTTGATTAGACTTTATTTCTTTTATTTCTCCAGAAAGGGTTTTTATTTCTCCTGACAGGGTTTCTCTAATATCTTCCATGCCTTTTTCGAGCCCGGCTAGAACCTTGAGAATCGTCATCCTGAATTCCAGATCTGACATATTACCAATGTCTGTATTGATTAGGTCCCTAGCCTTCGGTCCTGTCTCCTGCTCTTTTTTTTGTGGTGAGTTTTTCCGCCTTGTCATTTTGTTCAGATAAGAATCCGCTGTTCTCCTTGTTAAGTGAACTTGGTCTTGGCTGTATTTCTTTGATCTTCTGGGGGAGGGGCCTGTTGTAGTGATTCTCAGGTGGCTTTGCCCCAGGCGGAGTTGCACCGCCCTTACCAGGGGCCGGGCTAAGTAATCTTCTCAGGTTTGCTTTCAGGTGCTTTTGTTCCCTGAACGCGCTTTCTGTAGAGTTCTGGAGGACGGGAATGACAATGGCGGCCTCCCAATCTCCGGTTCAGAGGAGCCGAGAGCTAGGGGCCCCAGTCTTCAGTGCGCCTTCATAGAAAAGCGTTTAATCCCTCCAGTCTCCCTAGCCCACGTTTGCGCCGGATAGTGCGCGCGCGCGTCGGCCCACAGACACCGCGCGCCCGCAGACACCGCAGGCCCGCAGACCCCGCGGGCCGCTGATACCGCGGGCCCGCCGACACTGCGCGCACCCGCAGACCGCGCTCAGAGAAAATCGGGCCTAAGCAGTCCCGTCTCACTGGCTTCTGGGAGTGCTCCAAGCTCACCCAGCCTGTGACCAAGCGTCTCTGTCTCTGGCAGAGTCCCACCTGGAGTCTCCGGAGCCCGTAGATCCCTGAGCTCTCCCGGGTCGGAGTCTCCCCGGATCTTGTGGGGACCCCTCGCACAGAGCACCGGCCAGTGCCACAGAGCACCGGTCCCTGTCACAGACCACTAGGAAACCTCGGCTCTGTCTCCGCAGCCGACTTCCCCGCTCTAATACCTGTGAGCTCTGCGACACTCAGACACCCCCGATCCTTCTGTGACCCCGTGGGACCTGAGTCCACGTTGTCCCCGTGAGGTCTTCACCCCAGTTTAGCCTCTGGAGTGATGTCCCTCCGTGGAGCCGACTTTTAAAAGTTCTGATTTTGTGCTCCGCCGCTTGCCGGGAGCCGGCCCCTCCCCCTGGGGTCTATCTTCCCGTCGCGTTGGATTCACTTCTCCGCTGGTCCTACCTTTCAGAAAGTGGTCGATTTTCTGTTCCTAGAATTGTTTTTCTTCTCTTCGATCTCCTGTTGGATTTGTAGGTGTTCGGAATGGTTTGATAGGCTATCTAGCTGATCTCCTGCTGGCTGATGTCGTCTCAGCCTCCTACTTCTCCGCCATCTTGACTCCTCCCCCCTCGGGGTTCTTTTAATAAGAGCTTTTAAAAGAGGTCAATATTAAAAAGGCTAGTACAATTAACCCAAAAAAATATTAAGAAAAGCAAAATAATGAAGGTTTGTAAGGCTTTTGTTGGTCTTAAACAAAGTGAGAAAATTATATGGCACACATGGTTTAAAGAGTGGACTAAATGCCCATCAGGCTAATCTCTATATACTTTTATTTTTCTAAAACACAAACATAAATGAAAGTGATCTATGCACCCATCAACTAGTTTATGTGGAGTGTTCACAACAGAGCTCAACATCACTCATCATCAGGAAAATAAAAACCAAAACTACAACGACATATCACCTCACATCTGTCAGAATGGCTAAAATCAACAAGACAAGAAACCACGGGTGTTGGTGAGGATGTAGAGAAATGGGACCCTCTTCCATTGTTGGTGGGAATGCAAGCTGGTGTAGCCACTCTGGAAAACAGGGTGGAGGTTCCTCAAAAAGATAACAATAGAGGTACTCTGTGATCCAGCAATTGCACTACTTAGGTATTTACCCAAAGAATACAGAGCTATATGTTATAAGGTCAACTTATCTGAAGATATGGCTAAATACTTCATGAAAATTGAGAAATCTGATAAAAATATTTTTTCTGAAAAGACAGACCATGTATTTTTATTCAGGCTTCATGACTTACTTAACATCACTTATCTGTAGACTGCGATATTAACACTACCAACCATTTAGGGCTGTGTGATGATTAAATGGTACTGATATGTGGGTCTGGAACTTATAAAAGTTTCTGTAGTGATGACACAATGATGATAACAAGGGTGGTGGTGATATCACTGGAGATACAATAACCCCGAACACAGATAAGATTTGAAGCAAAAATAATATTCTAAAAATTATTGTCAGCTTCATACACAAAGAGAGAAAACTGTCCATAGACATGTAGGTGAATTGTCTGCCATGGCATCATGGTGACCTTGTACATCTCCATAGAAGTAAAACAGGTGGATCTCAAGTGCAGTCGCACCCAAGACTTACTTGGTAGAATGCCCTCTGATTCTCCCAGGAACATGTCAAGATAGGTAGAGGCTATCATGGGCCATTTTCCATCTACCTCTCTATTTTATGGGAGTCTCCCCCCCTTACTGGAGGCAATTTCTCAACCACCTCTACAGAGCTAGTGAGGCATGAGAACTTCAGTCTCACCTCCTTTATAAAACCACTTAAATATGGTCTAGAACAAACCACTGGCTCATGACACCAATTGTCTAGTCCCTCTGGTTTCAAAACACAGACAACAGACTCTATGCTGATCTTGCTGATCTTGTCTGTGTTAAGTAATTAACTAATGGCCTTGTATGGTGGCAGATGGTAGCTTATGGTAAACACAGCATAACACAGAGAAGTTAAATCACTCTGGTGTGCACCCAAAATTAATGCAACATTGTGTGTCAACTATACTCAGAAAATAAAAAGCATGAACAAAGCCAGTTGGGTGTGTTGTCTCCTTATAGGTTGAGTATATAGAAGATTAGAATACCCACCTAACAACTGTAGTAGTCACTGCTATACAGGGACTACTGGATCTTTTGATAAGTCAAAGCAGCTTAACTTAAGGAAGCAATCTAACAAGATGAAAATCCTCTAGTATGCTGAACAAAATGTAAACATGTTGTCTATATAAATCATACAGCATATATATTTAATGACTACCTGAAAAACAACTAACATCATTATGTGGATGAAATGACAGCATAATTGACAGAATAGTAATAATAATTATTATTCAATATTTTCAAAATGCAGGCTAACAAATCCTTAACATACATTATTTTATTTAATCACTGATGTACTTCCAGGAATTATTATTAAAAGTCATTCCAAAAAATTCTAGGTTACTGGTACAGTCTGTGAACTGTGTACTACAAACTATCTGACTTCATTGTCCTTGAGATTAAACAATGTATTTCATCTTCTCCCAGAATGTATAGAGCAGTTTTATTCAAAATTTACTGGAGACTAGTTATTAAAATAACTCCATGATTATGAAAAGACAAAAATAATTAAATGCAGTAACACACTGTTAAGTGTGAGATTCATTGAAGCATTTAAACACAATTATTAAATCCTTGGACTTCATTAAAAATGGACAGAAATATACCATATGTCCTTATTTATCATTCTCTTCATCGCATATCCTGATCTTCCATCAGAAGAAGCATATGCCACAGAAAGCCGAAAAGGATCAAACCAGAGTTTTAAAAGTCTTAAATTATAACTTTGGTGTACTTCCAAATGACCATCTGCCTTATATACTAATTAGACCTGTACTATTTAAAATATACCACTTAAAACATGGATTTAAGTTTGAAATTTCAAGATCATATGACATTTTATAATTTAAGGAAATATTTTTTCACACTAATAAAATTATTTTCAATCATCACTATAGAAAATGTTAGGGTAGAAAATAAATCGATATGTAAAAAGAATGTCTTATTAAATGTAAATTTATTTTTCATGTATGAACAAACAAGTATGAACTAGAATATGCATATATTTGAGAGTAGGGATTTATGTGAGAAACTTTACTACAAAGAGATTCAGTTATTTCCAATCCATTATGAATGCATAAGGGTCTATCTTTAGAAACATATACTGTGGCAAAATTTGAAAGTGGCAGTATTATCATCTAAAGGTAGAGCTACTTAGATTATCTATTTCTTCATGAGTAAGCTTTGGTAATAGATGTGTCTCAAGGCACTTAAATATCAAATTTATTGTTATAAAGTTGAAATATCTCATTGTTTTTAAAATGCTAGTAGCATATGTATTAGTACTTCTCCTTTTTCTCTTTTTGTGTGTATTCATCCATATGCCTATAGGCTTATCAGTTCTACTTTTTTACTGAGAACCAGCTTTGATATCATTGATTTTTCTCTTTTGCTTTCTATTTTATGGATTTTTCTTCAATCTTTGTTATTTACTTTATTCTATTTATATGGATTTAATATGCCTTTCTGTTTGTTCTAGTTTCTTAAAGTAGATGCTTAGACCACTAAATTTAATACTCACTTTATAATCTTAACACTTAAATCTCTTAAGTTTCTCTTACGTCTATCACGTTTAATGTATTTTGAACCAGTATTAGGTGAATCCATATTTAGGAATGCTATCTCTTGATAAATTGACCCTTTTATTCCATGTAATATTTATTTTTTTTTTTAAGATTTTATTTTACTTGACAGAGAGAGGGGTCACAAGTAGGCAGAGAGGCAGGCAGAGAGAGAGGGGGAAGCAGGCTCCCCGCCAAGCAGAGAGCCTGATGCGGGGCTTGATCCCAGGACCCTGAGATCATGACCTGAGCCGAAGGCAGAGGCTTAACCCACTGAGCCACCCAGGTGCCCCCATGTAATATTTCTTAACTAAAGTCTACTTTACCTTATACTAACATAGCTACTCAAAATGTGAATTATTATTTTCATGGTAGTTTTCCGTTCTTCTACTTTTATTGAGCATCTTTGTATTTAAAGTGCAGAGAAAGTCACTTATGGAACATAAGGAATAACATGAAGGACATTAGGAGAAGGAAGGTAAAAATGAACTGGGGGAAATCAGAGGGGAAGATAAACCATGAGAGACTGTGGAGTCCGAGAAAGAGGCTGAGGGTTTTAGAAGGGAGGGGGTTGAAGGGATGGGTGAGCTGAGTGGTGGGTATTTAGGAGGGCATGTGTTGCATGGAGAACTGGGTGTTATTTGTAAATAATGAATCTTGGAACACTACATCAAAAACTAATGATGTACTATATGGTGGCTAACATAACACAATAAAAATAAATAAATAAATACACTTTTTAAAAATCTAAAAAATAAAGTGAGTTTCTCATAAACCACCTACAGTTAGTTCTTGTGTGTCTACCTAAGATGGTATTTGTTTCCTTATAATTTGAGTATTTAGCATTTCTATTTACTGGAATTGTGGAAACAGTTTGGTTCCAATATACCTTCTTGTCCTTTGTTTTCTATTTGCCCCGTTTTTGTTTCCTTTCTCTTTTCTGCTTTCTTCTTGTTTAATTGAGCATTAGCTTCAAGAGCTATATATCTTCCTGTATAGTTATAGTGGTTATTCTGTGACTTATAAAGTAAATCTTTAATTTATCATAATATATCTTCAAATAATGATATATCATCTGTTGTCCAAGAACCTTAAAACAGCACACTGAATTCTTCTCTTCTCACCATCTTGTGCTTTTGCTGTCACATGTGTCATTTCTACATATATGATTACCAACACAGTGCATTATTATCTTTGCTTTAAGCAGCCAATTCTCTTGAGAGATTTTAAAGTAAGAAAATAACATATTTTATATTTCTCACATATTTACCATCCTGACACTATTCTTTTGCTTATATTCAAATTTCCATCTACCATCATTTTCCTTTTTAATGAAGGACTTAAACTTTTTATAATAGTCAGAGCAATCAGATAACAAAAAGAAATAAAAGGCACTCAAATTGTTAAGGAAAAAGTAAAACTTTCACCCTGTGCAGATGACATGACACTGTAGAAAACTGGAAAGACCACCGAAAAACTACTAGAATGGATAAATGAATTCAGTAAAATGGCAGGGTACAAAATCAATGTGCATAATCTGTGCACTTCTATATACTAATAATGAAGAAGCAGAAAGAGAAGAAAACAATTCTATTTACATTGCACCAAAAAAAAAAAAAAAAAACCCTAGGCATAAACTGAAAAAGGTCAAAGAACTATACCCTCAAAACTATAAAACACTGATGAAAGAAGTTGAGGATGACACAAATAAATGGAAAGACATTCCATATTCATGGACTTGAAGAACAAATATTGTTAAAATGTCAGTACTACACAAAGCAGTCTACACAATTAATACAATCCCTATCAAAATACCAACAGCATTTTTCACGTAACTAGAACAGTCCTAAAATTTGTATAGAACTACAAAAGACCTCAAACAGCCAAAGCGATTTTGGAAAAAGAAAAGGAAAGTTGGAAGTATCACAAGTCTAGATTTCAAGTTATATTTCAAAGCTGTAGTAACCAAAATAGCATGATACTGGGGTGTGCGCGCGCACACACACACACACAAATAGACATATAGACCAAGAGAAAAGAAAAGAAAACCCAGAAATAAACCCACAATGTTATAGTCAATCTTTGACAAAAGAGGCAAGAATACACAATGGGAAAAAGACAATCTCTTTGACAAATGGTCTTGGGAGAACTGGCCAGCTACAAAAGCATGAAACTGGACCACATTCTTTTACCATACACAAATATCAACTTAATATCAAATATCAAGTCTTTAAAATTGTTTAAAGACTTGGATGTGAGACCTGAAAAAATAAAAATCCTAGAAGAGAGGAGAGGCAATAATGTCTCTGGTATCAGCCACAGTAACATTTTTCTTAATATGTTTCATGAGACAAGGGAAATAAAAGCAAAATAAACTACTGAGACTACATCAAAATAAGAGGCTTCTGCACAGAAAAGGAAACAATCAATTAAAAAACTACTGAATGGGAGAAGATACCTGCAGATGGCATGTCCGATAAATGGTCACCACTCAAAATATACAAAGAACTTCTATAACTCAAAACCCAAAACAAAAAAATCCAATTAAAAATGAGCAGAAGACATGAAAAGACATTTCTCCAAAGAAGACATCCAACAGATACATGAAAAGATGCTCAGCATCACTCATCACCAGAGAAATGCAAATCAAAACTACAATAAGATAATCACCTCACACTCATCAGAATGGCTAAAATCAACAACACAAGAAACAAGTGTTGGTGAGGACATGAAGAAAAAGAAACCTTCCTGTGTTGTTGGTGGGAATGCAAACTGGTGCAGCCACTATAGAAAACAGTATGGAGGCTCCTCAAACATTGAAAACAGAACTATCCTACAATCCAGTAATCACACTCCTGGGTATTGACACACACACACACACACACACAAAATACAAAAACACGAATTCATCAGTATGCTTATTGCAGCATTAGCCAAATTATGGAAGAAGCCCATGTCCACTCATAGATGAATGGATAAAGAAGAAATGGTAGAGGCACCTGGGTGACTTGGTCGTTTGAGCTTCTGACTCTAGGTTTCAGCTCAGGTTCTCTGGGTCATGAGAGCAAGCCCCAAATTGGGCTCCATGCTAAGTGCAGACTCTGCTTGAGAGATTCTCTCTCTCCCTCTCCCCCACTCCCAGGTCCTTCCAATACTCGTGCATGCTCATAAACAAACAAAATGAAGAGGTACACATGCAGGAATATTATTCAGCCATAAAAAAGAGTGAAATCTTGCCAGTTGCAATGGTGTGGGTGGAGCTAGAGAATACTAAATGAAGTAAGTCAGAGAAAGACAAATACTAAATGATTTCACTCGTATGTGGAATTTAAGAGAGAAAACAAATGAGCAAAGGAAAAAAGAGACCAAAAAAACCCCATACTCTTACCTATAAAAAAACTAAGCGACCAGAGGAGAGGAGGGTGGGGGATGGGTGAAATAGGTGGAGATAAAGGAATGCACTTAGCATGAACACTGAGTAATGTGCAGAAGTGTTGAATTACTATGTTTTACACTTGAAACTAACAAAACACTGAATGTTAACTATACTTGAATTAAAATTAAAAAATCAATTTCCAAACGTATAGGCCTGCTCGTGATGAATTCTCTCAGCTCTTGCTTGTCTATAGAAGTTTCCATTTCGTCTTAAATTTTATGAGATATTTTCAGTGCCAATTTAATTTTACATTGGCATTCTTTTGTTTTTCACTGCTATAAAAACTGTCTTTATATGTATAAAGTCATCTGATAACATCCGACTGTATTTTTTTCTATTTCTCTGTATGTGGTGTTTTCTTTTTCTCTGACTCTTATAAAATGTATCTATCACTTTATAAACAATTTGCAGTGTGCTTTGTTACAGTTTAAATTTATGATCTTTCTGCTTCAGATTTATCTAGCTTCTTGGATTTCTAAATGTATAATCTGAAACAAAACTGGTAATGTTTGGCCACTATTTCTTCAAATATTTCTTCTTTTTTCTTGGACTTCAATTACAACAGTACTTCCCCAAGGGTAACTGATATTATTTTATTTTTCTGTTTACTTCAGTTTAGATAGATACTATTATTTCATTGGTCTTTTTTTTTTATTTTGATTAATCTGCTGTTAACAATCCCCAAACCAGGGGTGCCTGGGTGGCTCAGCTGATTAAACATCTGCCTTCAGGGAACCCTCCTACACTGTTGGTGGGAATGCAAGCTGGTGAAACCACTCTGGAAAACAGCATGGAGGTTCCTCAAAATGTTGAAAATAGAGCTACCCTATGACCTAGCAATTGCACTACTGGCTATTTGCCCTAAAGATACAAATGTAGTGATCTGAAGGGGCATGTGCACTCGAATGTTTATAGCAGCAATGTCCACAATAGCCAAACTATGGAAAGAACCTAGATGTCCATCAATAGATGAATGGATAAAGAAGAGGTGGTATATATATATATATATATATATATATATATACACACACATGTATATATATATATATATATATATATATATATATATATATATACACACCATGGAATACTATGCAGCCATCAAAAGAAATGAAATCTTGCCATTTGCGACGATGTGGATGGAACTAGAGGGTATTATGCTTAGCGAAATAAGTCAATTGGAGAAAGACAACTATCATGTGATCTCCCTGATATGAGAAAGGGGAGATGCGATGTGGGGGTTTTGGGGGTAGGAAAAGAAAAAATGAAACAAGATGGGATCGGGAGGGAGACAAACCATAAGACTCTTAATCCCACAAAACAAACTGAGGGTTGCTGGGGGTCAGTGGGTACGGAGAGGGTGGTTGGGTTATGGACACTGGGGACAGTATCTGCTATGGTGAGTGCTGTGAAGTGTATAAACCTGGCAATTCACAGACCTGTACTCCTGGGTTTAATAATACATTATATGTTAACAAAAAATTAAAAAAAAAAAAAAAAGAAAGACATATGAGTTAACAGGAAGAGTGCTTGATCCTGGCTAAGACTAAGAAAAACTATGTGGAAAAGTCCAAGAAATCCCATTCTGAGAAAAGAATTTTAGGATACAAGATATCTACAGAATTATCACAGTTTAAAATGGAATTTCAGAAGTTTTAATTCAATACTGAAATAAGACAAGTTAACATACATACAAGTTAACATACATATATAGGTCTGTATGTATGAATATGACCTTTTTTTTTTTTTTTTCCTAATTTTATCTATTGAATGACTCCTAAATGCCAGGCATTCTCCTCTCTGTGGCTCACAGTCTTCCCCAAGTTGAGTTGGCAACAAGACTCAAGTACATGCAAATCGCCTGATATCTTTGTCCTCACCAATTCAACAATCGTGGGCCTCTGAGCTATTAATAAAATATAATAAAGGATTCCAACATGAATTGTAGTTGGAAAAGAGGTGGGAACATATTATGTCTTCTCAGTGAATACTTTGAAATGAAAAAATAAGTGGTATATACTTCAGAATAATTTGAGAAGTTTCTTGTTACCTCAAGCCATTTTTGATCATTAAAAAAGACAATACTGTTGGTTAAAAAAAAAAAAACACACACATCTGCCTTCATCTTCCTTCTGATCTTTCAGCTCAGATCATGATCTCCAGGTCCTGGGATCAAGCCCCAAGCCTGGCTTCCTGCTCATCAGGCAGTCCACTTCTCTCTCTCTCCCTCTGCCCCTCCCCACTGCAAGTTCTCTCTCTCAGATAAATAAACAAAATCTTTTTTTTTTAAATCCCCAAACCAAATGGTATAAAATTGATAATCACTTATAATTATTTGTTATCAGAATTCTATAGCTTAGATGGACTCTGGTGGTAGTTCTTGTTCAGACTTTCTTATATACCTACAATCAGACAGCAGATGAAGCCTCAATTATCTTAAAGGCTTCCTCATTCACATCTGGCATTTGATTCTGGAAGTGACCAGTCCTCAGCAGGGCTCTTACCTGAACTCCTACAACACGACCTGTGTACCCTTGCTGCATGGTGGCTGGGCTTAAGGGTGAACATCCCAAGATGGCTAAGGAAAGAAGTCCTTCCTTTTCTATCCTAGGTTGGGAAGTCATGCAGCACTACTTGGACCAGTCTTTAATAAGGGAAAGAATTATTATTTAAACCCAGCTTTGTGATGCCTGGGTGGCTCAAGTCAGGATTCCAGGGTCCTGGGATTGAGCCCCATGTTGGGCTCCACTCAGCAGAAAACCCACTTTTTTCTCTGCTTGCCTCTCCCTCTGCCTGCTGCTCCCCTGCCTCTACCAAATAAATAAAATCTTAAAAAAAAAAGCTTTATCTGATACATAAAGTTCATTAAAAGAAGATATCAAGATATAGTCAAATTAAAAAGTATATATTTTATAATTAATAAGTACCTTAAAATCTTAAATTATATTCCTCTTTGAAAATGTGGATAATGTTGTTCCTCAGCGTTTAGGAAGTAACAGTAGTAGATGGTAAAATTAGATACTTAGGGGACACCTGGGTGGATCATTAGGTTAAGCATCTGCCTTTGGCTCAGGTCATGATCCCAGGAGGATGAATCCCCACATCAGGCTCCCTGCTCAGCAGGGACCCTATTTCCCCCGTCCCTCGGCCACAATCCCTGCTTGTGCTTTCTTGCACCCTCTCTCTCAAATAAATAAATAAAATTTTTTTTAAAAAGCTAGACCTTTAGTTACTATTTGTGAGATGTGTTTTTGTAATTTATATTATCCCATTATTGATAATATGCCCATAAAACTATAAAGATGTGATTCTTTAAGCTAGATATGTAAAATATTTACTGGGGATTCTTCTGTTCAACAAATATCAAGAACAGTCTTGGTATAGAGTAAAGAGGAAATCTGATATAGAGTCATGACCTTAACCTTCGTAGAGATTACAGTTGGAGGCACAAACTGATGGAATAATTATTTGAGTAACTTTGATAAGAACTTTAAAGAAAAGCATGAGAGTAAAGATCAGAGGAGATATGACCATCTCCAGATAATTAGAAAAGTTTCCCTAAGGATGGTTACCTCAGATAAAATTTATTGGTTAAGTAAAAGGCAATCTGGCAAAATGAGGAGAGAGAAAAACTTCATGCAATCCTTAAAACAGAAGGTAGTGTGACTAAAACAAGGTCACTGGGAGTGATTCACCAAGAGGGAAAGAGGGTGATTAGCAAGGATTCCAAAGAAAGAGACAAAAACAAGAGTATACAAAGCCTTTTAAAAAAAGTATTTTTATTTTTATCTTAAGAGAAGGGAAGAGTATTAAAAAGGAAAGAAGCAACCTAAGCACATCTGCAAAAATCATCTTCGGTTGCAAAGTAACCAGCAATGGGAATGGACAAGGACATTTTTATCTGGACAAATTTTCATGTTATCTCACCAGGTAATTCCATCCCTTGTATTTATAATAACATCATATATTTTGTGTAGTATAGTACTGTATATATTATATTTTGTTATATGATTATATTTAACAATATTTTAGGTTGGAAATCGGAGATCTTCCTTTTAGCTTTAGATGCTTGTATGTCGCTTTAACATTTCAATTTTACAAAAACAGAATCTCTTCAATAAGCAAAATAACATCTCAAATTATAACATGGCTCTTTGAAGCTTCAGATGAAGTTTGAGTTGAATTGAGAATCATTGGCGCTATGCCTATGGCAGGCAGGAGAGGAAATACTCTGTCACTAGGTTGGTACATAATTTGCCAAGAGATCAATTTCTCTAATGAAAAATGTGTGAGCTCTTCATAAAAAAAAAGCATTGTATATCCTGTAACTTCTGAGTTTCATATAAGAAAGCAAATCCTGATGTAAAGCAAATCTATTTCATCATAAACAAAAATTTGTATAAAATTTCATGTGCATCTAATTTGTAACATTCCATTATCATAAGGAACTTCAATAAAATGTGCAGTTGGCCCATAACCCAGAGGATACCCAAAGGAATGAAGAAAATCCTTAAAAGCAGAAAAGCCATCTTAACACTTTTTGTAAATGTTTGCAAATTTTACATTATCTCACTTCTGACTCCACTTTGTGCTATGCATATGAACAGAAATAAACTCCCTTCCTTAAATCCTCTTCACAATGAACACCATGCAAATAATTTATGAGTGCAATAGAATTTTTAAAAGATTTGTCGGAGAGATAAAGAACAGGTTTAAATCTTAGAAAGCTAAAATAACTGCATGAGTATTAAATGTTAGTCAATGTTATTGTCAGAGTATATTTGGCCACCACAATTTTAAGCATTTCGACTAGACATTTTCCCAGCTTTCACTAGGTCTCCTGCTCTCTGCATCTTTCAAATTTAGAGTCAACATTCATTCATTCATTCATTCATTCACTGAACAAGTTCTTATCAGAAACTCACCATGTCCCGGGCCCCTTATGAGACAAAGAGATTCAGTATGAATACAATCTAGTGCTTGACTTCAAAAATTTCATGAGGCCAGCTCAAGATACAACAAACACCCTTAGTGTAAATAAAATTCCTAGTGCATTATGGATGCACTCCATTATGAGAGATACTTAATAGGTCATTTTAGAAATCTGATGTGGTAGAATGAAAAGTGCCTCAATTTTCAAGTCAGTCATACATAAGTTCAGAATTCACATCTTCTTTTCCCTAGCCATGAAATGCAAGACAAGTAACAACATTCCTGTTTCATCATAAGCACTGGGCATAATTGCTTCCTAATTTTTTTTAAATGTGTGTGTAATTAAATGAAACTGACTGGTACATGGCATGTGCCTAGTAACTTTGTTTCCTAGATGATTAAATATTAAATATCTCAGGGCTTTAAACCCATGTTTTGTGAAATAATAGTTCAGTGATAAACTGTAGGACACAGAGATTTTATGGAAGTATTACTTTTTAGGGTAATAAATTATAAGTCCCCTCAAAATTACACACATTTCCTATTTTACTAATGAAAAATCAGAAAACTTAAGTAATCTGTCTAAAGTTAAAATCTTACAAATTACAAATCCAAGTAATTTGTCTAAGAATACAAAGGGGTGCCAAGGCAAGAGTTTCATGTAACAGTCTACTTCCTGGATAACAACTGACTGCAAATAGAAAAGTATTACATTTTATATTCTGGTGGGGATTCATAAAAATTATACTGTAAATTGCTTGAATAAGTGCTAAAATTATAATACCTGTTTTCCTCAGTTCAGCTTTATAGTAATGACATTGTTTTACTTTAATTTTTACACAAAATTATCAACAATGAGTTTCAGTTTTTCATAGCATCTATTAGATTGCTCATCATGTAAGAAAAAAAAATCTGTTAAATGGGAAAAACTGGTTTAAACATACCCATAATATTTGGAACAAATATAATATGAAGCTTCAAGATTCCTCTTATTAAATTACAATAGCACCAAAGACTAAGAGATAATTTTTACTTCTTAACACAGATCTTGAGGAATTCAAAAAGAATGAAATATCCTACAAAATAGACTCCCCCCCCAACACCTAGTAAATGCTAGGCTCTTAAATATAGCTCAACAATTATTTTCCATTATGAATTTGATATTTAACAAAACACGCATAACTCAAGATATAACCACTTCTGTTTTTACTTCTATGATTATTTTAATTAATACCATTAGCCTTCTGATTTCTTTAGTGCCTCTCACCCGTTCCAAATAAAGAAAGTAATACTTTCTTTTTTTTCTTTACATTTATTTATTTATTTGACAGAGAAATAGAAAGAGAGCACAAGTAGGCAGAGCAGCAGGCAGAGGGAGAGGGAGAAGCAGGCTCTCCACTGAGCAGGGAGCCCAATGTGGGGCTCAATCCCAGGACCCTGGGATCATGACCTGAGCAGAAAGCAGCCACTTAACCAACTGAGCCACGCAGGCACCGCAAGAAAGTAATATTTTCTACCACGAGGTAAGAAAGCCATATTTGGTGGTGCATTTCTACATTAATCCCCAGGCTTAAGGGCTATGCAGCCATCAGATGTCGATCTTTACTTTTAATTTACTTTTACCTCTGTGTGCTTTCTACAGTGCAAGAAAATAAAATATAAAGGAGTTTAGCTTCCCAGCTCCTATATTACTCAAACAACTCTCACTCAAAAAGTATAATACTGAATCAAACTCCCTGGACCAGAAATCAGTAAGAAGGAATTCTGGAACTGATTTTTTCCCTGTGTAACTATGTTCCACAAGTCAACTCACTTTCCAGAACCAACATTGCCTCCTCTACAGTTGTGGCTAATGGTGTCCTGCTTAACTTATACTGTTGTAAAACAGCAGATGAGACAAAGTGAATTATGAAAAAGTAATGTACCAATTTTTTCACCATTGAAAAGTGTTACCATTTATTTGTAATCTTAGGATGCTTATGATTTATGAATTGTATTTCTTAAAAAATTACTATTTCTAAGATAAAACTTTATATCTCTTACCAATTAGTGTCTTTCACCTTGCTCTGATTGGATATATTGAATCATGTTTCTTGCCTCTCCACTTAGAAGATTTCCTATCAGTTTCATCTTTCTAAAAGGAACAAACCTTGTGAGATAAAATGAGCAGAAAATAAAATCAATTCAAACTTTTTTATAACATTTTTCAAAAGTTGAAAAAAGTAAATATAAACTCATGCATACACACATACACCCAAAAAGGAAGAAATTCTCCTTAAATACTTTTCTACCCTCTCATCAGTTACTTCCTTTCCATCCCAATTCTCTATTCTGGCCCACAGTCAAAAGGACCAAAAGTTTTTTGACATTTGTTCCTTTATTTCCCTCTCCCCATTTCTGCTTTAAAGAATAATGTCAACATTCTCAGACATTAGTGTAGTTGTGAATTCATAAGAGAAACTACTTGTTTGTAAAGGGTTCAAGAGTTGTCATAAAGTCAACTCCATAATGATGTGTCAGTGTGTCATTTGCATGATTCACATGGGGCTGACAGCTGTTACTGAGGACTTCACACTAGCAGCTAAGAGTAGGAAAACTCATTTTAGGTCAGTTTCTGCTAACATGGCTAACATGTGAATTTCGATTCATGAAGGTAGAGAATGACCTGAAGGATATATAAGCATAAAATAAATTAGGGTATAACAAAACTCAGAGAGGAAATGGACTGATTTTAAATGCCACTGATAGGAACATGGTAATTCTTACAGGGCACTGGTCTTCAGAAACAGGTTATCAGCTTAAGAGATTAATACATTACAAATTCTTTTTTTTTTTTTTAGAATTTTTCAGTGGTTTGTATCTTATATTCAAAGAGAAGACTTCAGTAAAGCAAGATGCAAACTCCACTATTGCTCTGAGCTAAGCAAAGTAAAATTAGCACAATTGAACCTTTTTCTAGATATTATGACTTTTTTGCAAGAGAGATCAATTTGTCTACTTCTACCTGTTGCCTTCACTCTGCTGCCCCTGTTTTTCATACAGCCTGTTTCAGGATTTGGTTCACACTGTCACCAGATACATTATGTGAATAGCAGGTAACCAACTATAAGTAATCAAATCCCTTTCTTCATATGTAAAGATCATCAAAGGCATTTCTCTCTCCCCTTGAGTAATATACAAAGCATTTTTTTTTCTATCTTGGGAAACATGGTGCAAATACAAGTGTTAGAACCAATAATGAATTTGATGAGAAATGATGAAATGATAACAATGACAAGTTTGTTTTTACCATCTGTTACAGGCATGCCTGACTTCATTTTCTGCTTTCCCAGTCAATTTATAATGTGACTTTTTCTCAATTATTATAACACTAAAAATCAAGTGAAGGAACTCTATGATGGCAGAATTTACTCATTATTTAGATTTTTTAATCATACTAAAATAAAATTGTAAGCAAAGATACCAAATTATTGGTTTTAAGATTTATGAATAAAAATGTTCTCTTTCAATTTTAGGGATTTCTATTTAATAAGATGCTAAATCAGTCAGTAAACATGAGCTAACTATATGTCAGGCACTGCCCATGTATTGGGAGTTGAAAGTTGAACAAGACAGAACTTGTAAGTTCATTGTAATTGTGGAGAGAGAAACTACACTAAAGGTATGGGCTATGTACCCATTGTGTTATAGAATCACAACTTCCTGTTGAGTGCCTCTTCTGCCTTCTGTGTCGACCAGAAAAAATTAAACACAGATGTCAATTTGAGAATAATGAAAGCAGTCTAAATACAACCAGTCCAATCAATCCCCAGTAAGGCCAAGGTGAGCACATGATCTGAGGTTGGCCAGTTGGATCCTTCACATATGAATCTTGAGTGAGTAACAAAGGGAAAGCCAAGGCAGCTGTGATTCATTCTTCCAGTGTTTGCACCTTGACTGGTAAACAGTTTCTTACTTCCTCCTTCCTAGCCCTCTGGGGTTCTCTGGAGGCTCTCCCAGAGCCTTTTAATATTCAGACCTACTTTAGCCTGCCTCCCCATCTACTCCACGTGTTCCTAATTTCTTACCAATAAATTCCTTTTTGACAAGCTAACATAAGCTTCTTATTGCTTTGAATGGAAGCACAAAATTCTATACAAAATTCCCAATATTCTCCTAGTAAAGAATACAATATATATAGACAGATAAATGAGAAATTAGAATCCCTTATTGAGTGAGGTTTACAAAACTTCTCTATTTACTAACCACACAAGAAACATCATCTTTCTCACCATGTTCTTTTCATACAATTTCAAGCAAAACATTTTCATACAATCCTCAGTCATCTTTTGACGCTTTGAGTTTCCATAGTATGCAATGGAAACAATTCTATAGCTTTGAACTAGTAGGTCTCAAATAAGCTTTATCAATTTAGAATAGTTATCCCCTGGAAATACAAAGTATTAAAAGCAAACAAACAAAAAGACTTGAAAGCATGAGAAAGTGGTTATGCAGGCAGCAGCACTTGTTAAATCAAACATACTATGATGCATAAGAATTTTAGGTACAGCCACCAACCTTGAAGTATGTAGGTTCCTCAGGACATTAAAAATAGAACTACCCTATGACCCAGCAATTGCACAACTAAGTATTTACTCCAAAGATACAGAGGAAGTGAAAAGAAGGGGCACATGCACCCCAATGTTCATATCAGCAATGTCCACAATAGCCAAACTGTGGAAGGAGCTGAGATGTCCTTCAACAGATGAACGGATAAAGAAGATGTGGTCCATATATGCAATGGACTTTTACTCAGCCATCAGAAAGGATGAATACCCACTATCTGGATCAACATGGATGGAGCTGGAGGGGATTATGCCAAGTGAAATTAGTCAAGCAGAGAAAGACAATTATCATATAGTTTCACTTATAGGTGGAACATAAGGAATAGTGCAGAGGACCACAGGGGAAGGGAGGGAAAGCTGAGTGGGAAGAAATCCATGAGAATCCATGAGGGAAACAAACCATGAGAGACTCTAGACTCCGGGAACCAAACAGAGGGTTACAGAAGGGAGGAGTTGGGGGGCTGGGGTGATGGGTATTAAGAAGGGTACATTTCGTGCTAAGCACTGGGTATTATATGCAACCAATGAATCGCTGAACACTACATCAAAAACTAATAATGTACTATGTGTTGGCTAACTGAATATAATAAATAATAATATAAAATAAAACAAAAGAATTTTAAGTCTGTAGCTTTTTGTGTCTGCAGGTGCTCTTCCTTCTACCAGATCTTGCAAGAGAAAACTCACGATTTTGCTAGATCTAAAGTGGCAGAAGACACAGTCATGAATCAGCATAGATGCTGAAAATTTAGAGAGAAAATCCCGGGAATGGGATCAAAATCTGATTACAAACACTGCTCGGTTCCCCCAGCTAATTCCAAAACTATGTGCATGGGGGAATCACCAGTAAAACAGCATTAAGACATGAGAGGAGTCTGTGAAAAATCACATTGCTCCAGGTAGCCGGGTGCTCTTTTGTTTACTATCCCCTACCTTTTGTGTTGCTCAGCTAGCAGAAACGTTTAGCACAAAAGTCAAATCATATGAGTATTTTCTTTTTTTTTTTTAAAGATTTTATTTATTTCTCTGACAGAGAGAGATCACAAGTATGCAGAGAGGCAGGCAGAGAGAGAGAGGGAAGCAGGCTTCCTGCTGAGCAGAGAGCCCGATGCGGGACTCGATCCCAGGACCCTGAGATCATGACCTGAGCCGAAGGCAGGGGCTTAACCCACTGAGCCACCCAGGCGCCCCTCATATGAGTATTTTCAAAGGAATATTAGAAATCGTGTTTACATTGTTTAAAGAAATACATATTTTAACACCTTTTACAAACCATGAAATTCCCCCATGGTAAGTGGATATGTCAATTATATCTAGGAAATTTATAGTTCCATAATTATAATCTAGTAATAGATCATTCCCTTCATATCAAAAAGTTCACTCTGTCATTTGCAGTCAATCGCCCTGCCCACTCCCAGACCTAGGCAAATAATCTGCTTCCATTTTCTGAAAATTTGCCTTCTCAAGAATTTTCATATTAAGTAGAATAATTCATTATGTAGTTTTAGCATCTTTTTTACTTAAAACATCTTAAGTTCATCCATGTGTTTAGCTTTTCTGGTAATATACTACATTGTGTTTATCCATTTATCAGTTGATGGACATTTGGATGGGTTCCTGATTTTGGCTATTATGAATAATGCTGCAGGAAGCATTCATGTTCAAGAATTGTGTGGGCAAATGTTTTCTCTTTCTTGAATAGATATTTAGGAGAGCAATTCTTGAATTTTATGTTACTATACAGTATGTTTGCCTTTTTGCAGAAAAGGCCAAAGTGTTTTCCACAATGGCTAAACTATTGTACATTCCCATCTGTTTCTCCCCATCCTCAACACCTGGTACCATTAGTTCTCAATGATAGCCATTTTATTAGGTGTGTAATGGCATTTCACTCTGGTTTTCATTTGCATTTCCCTAATGATAATGATGTTGAGCACTTTTCATGTGTTTCTTAGCTACTCATATATCTATAGATAAAATATCTTTATATTAGCAAGTAATAATCAACATGAATCAAGGAAACAGTTTATAAATTTAACAAAAGAAGTGTAAGACATATACCTGGAAAACAGCAAAACATTGTTAAGAAAAGGCAAAGAAGATATTAAAAAAAAAAAAAAAAAGAAGAGAAGTTGCCATGGTCAGAAGTTGGAAGACCCTGTCTAGTCAGGATGACAACTATTTCCCAAATTTACTACAAATTTAATGTAATATCTATCAAGTTTCCAGCAGGACTTATGTAGAAATTGACTTGGCTAGCTGATCTTAATTGTTATGAAAGTGCAAAAGGACCAAAGATAGCCAAAACAATTTTTAAAAAGATGAATAAAGTTTGAGGACTTACAATTTTTTTATTTTTATTAACATATAATGTATTATTGGCCCCAGGGGTACAGGTCTGTGAATCCTCAGGCTTACACACTTCCCAGCACTCACCATAGCACATACCCTCCCTAATGTCCATAACAATTTTCTTTTAAAGCTTAAATCTACAGTAATCAAGATACTGCAGTATTAAGCATCATGATAAAATATTGATACCTAGAATATATTTCTAACAGATATATGACTTGTAATTTTTATCTCCTAGTCTGTGATCTGTCTTCTCATTCTGATAGATATAAAGATGTATAACTGATTTCTGTAATCCTGTAACCTGACACTTACAAAAAGAGATGACATCATTGTCATGATTCTAATTTTGCTGTAAGTTTGCCATAGAATAATTTGTCAGAACAAAAAGTTACTTTTTATTCCTAGCTTATTAAGAGCTTTATCACAAATGAATACTCGATTTTATCAAAACTCTGTGTGTCTACTGAGATTGTATTCTCTCCTTTTATTATAGCAATATGGTTTATTATATTGATTGATTTTTGGATGTTAATATAAACTTGTATGTCTAGAATATTTATTTTCTAATATTTATTAAAATCGGCTAATAATTTGTAAGTATTTTTATGTTTGTATTCATGAAGAATGCTGCCATATAGTTTCATTGTACATTTTACTGTAATATATTTGCCTGGCTTTTATATCAGAATAATATTGGTCTCACAGAATAAATTGGTCAGCTATCTCCATCTGTATATTTTCTGAAAGGTTTTAAGCATTAGTGATATTTCTTCCCTTAAGCATTTAATAAAGTTAAATAGTGAAGTCATGTGAGCCTGGGGTTTTTTATTTAACATCCTTACTGTTTATAGATTTATTCTGATTTTTCTATTTCTTGAGTTAGCTTTGGTCATTTGTGTCTTTCTGGAAATTCTGTATCCAATTTAATGGTATAAAGTGGTTCATAATAATCTTTTAATCTTTTCAATTTCCATAAGGTTGGTAGTGATATATTTTCTTTCAATCCTTATACTGAAGAAAAAATATAGAGAAAACACAAAGAATCATCAGTTTAAATATTTGTTCATTCCTTTTTAATTGACATTTGGTTTCACTGATTATTTTTTCTATTTTCTTTATTGGTTTATGCCACATAGTAATTCTTTATGTGAGTGCTTCATTAAATATTAAATATAATATCTTAAATTATAGATATTAGCTGCAATATTTTCTTCAAACAAAAATCCAAAAGCCCCACTAAAATATAAACCTCATGTTTTCAACATTTGTTTTTCAATGACTCTTTGAATAAAATTTTTGTTAAGATAAAATTTAAATACTAACCTAATCAATGCTGTGATTATGCTCATTACTGTAAGCGTAACTGCCTTTCTATTCAACTAAGTTTATTATATCTAACACCTTCATTGCAGAACTGCTTCTGGTGAAACACGAGTTTTATTTATTTATTTTTTACATTTCTATTCAAGTGCTGACTGCCAAATTTATAAAATACAGTAAGAATAAATCACAAGAGACATAGAAAACAAACAGCAAGAGTAGATGGAAGCCCAAATATTCTGATAACATTATTAAATATAAATAGCCTCTGGCGCCTGTGTGGCTCAGTGGGTTAAGCCTCTGCCTTCAGCTCAGGTCACTATCTCAGAGTCCTGGGATCGAGTCCCTCATCGGGCTCTCTGCTTGGCAGGGAACCTGCTTCCTCCTCTCTCTCTCTCTCTCTCTCTCTGCCTGCCTCTCTGCCTACTTGTGATCTCTCTCCGTCAAATAAATAAATAAAATCTTAAAATAAATAAATAAAAATAGTCTAAATTTCCCAAACTAAAAGGCAAAGATTTGTTGCAGTGCCAACAAGAAAGCCACTTTAAACATGCAGACACAGAGTACTTAAACATAAATGATAGAAAAGATATATTAATACTAATCCAAATATAAACACTTAAGTTGCTCTATTAATACTAGATAGATTTCAGGAAAAGAGAGTATTTCCTGAGGGGAAGATCATTTCAAGAAAAGGATAAATTCTTGAACATAACAATCCTAAATACTTAAATAATTTGTTTCATATGAAGCAAATTTAGAATTGAAAGAAAAACAAATTCTTGATTATAAATGGATATTTAACACCCCATCAAGATTTTTGATAGTTTGTGCAGACAAAAAATTGGTAATATAGATCTTTAAAAGAGTATCAACTGATTTGATCTAATTGGTGTTCATTTCAAATTCTCCACTAAACACGGAGTATTTTTTTTCAAGAACACGTTACTTTTACTGATAGACCACAAAATGCATCTCAATAAATTTAAAAGATTTGAAACAAATGTTCCCTATTCACAATAAAATTTACTGTTAGTAATTAACAGAAAGAGATCTGAAACAACCCAAATATTTACAAATTAAATGAAAATTCTGAATAATTACAGATCAAAGAAGAAATCAAAAGGAAAATGGAAAGTATCTTGAAGTGAATGAAAATAGTAGACAACATAAAATTTTGTGGTATCCCCCTAAGGCAGCCAGTTCTTATAAAGAAAAATATAGCATTGAATCTTTATATAAAAATATAGAAAGATCACAAATCAAATTCTATCTTAAAAAATATCAAATTAAAGTAAGCAGAAGAAAGAGAACAAAGTTAAAAGCAAATGTCAATAAAATTTTTAAAAAATACAGTGACATATAAAAAAAAACAGTGGAAAAAAAAGCTAGTGTTTTGAGAGTATCAATGCATTTTGAGAATATCAAGATATTTCAACCAGATTGACGGAGAGAGAGAATCTAACTATTGCCAACATCAGATAGTATAATAAGGACATTACTAAAGATCAACATTATAGAATCAACAGTCACACACATTCTTAAAGATTTTAAATGGGAAAAATAGTATATTTAGTCAGATAGTGACCTTATCTATTCTTCCCATATTCTGGAGGCATTAAGTTTCCTTCTTTTTTTTTTTTTAAGATTTTATTTATTTACTTGACAGATAGAGACCACAAGTAGGCAGAGAGGCAAGCAGAGAGAGAGAAGAGGAAGCAGGCTCTTTCTGAGCAGAGAGCGCGATGTGGGGCTTGATCCCAGGACTCTGAGATCGTGACCTGAGCTGAAGGCAGAGGCTTTAACCCACTGAGCCACCCAGGTACCCCAAGTTTCCTTCTTGTATCATGTTCCTTCAAAGAGAAAAACTCTTAGTATTTATTTTAGAGTAGTTTTGCCATTAACAAATTCTAAGTTTTTCCATATCTGCAGTCAAATGCACTACCACTGAGCTACACCCCCAGTTTTTCCATAACTGAAAATGTCTATATTTTACCCTCATTTCTCAAGGTGTATTTTTGTCTTACATAAAATTATGGGTTTATATAGTTTTTTCATTTGACACTTTAAAAAATATTGCTCTACTCTCTTTTTGCTTCCTTTGTTTCTGAATACAAATTCATAGGCATTTGAATTATTGTATTCTTATATGTAATATGCAATTTTTTTCCCTCTGCAGCCTTTTATCTTTATTTTTCAGCAGCTTGATTATGATATTTCTGGGTGTGCTGTTCTTTCAATTTATCCTCTGTGGGGTGTGCTAATTCTCTTGATCATGTGTTCTAATAAATTTGGGAAACTTACAACACTTATTCCTATTTTTCTTTTCCTGTAGCAATCATTCTTTTCCTCTTCTGAGTTTTCAATGGCATCAATATTAAACTTTTAATACTGTTTTGGGTCTCTGAGGGTTTTCCTTTTCCCAATAGTCTTTAGCCTTAATGTTCTTCAAATTCAACAGTTTCTACTATTCTATCTTCAATGTCATTGACTCTTTTAGCTGTTTGTTTTCCACTCACCTATTGATCTCAGCCATTCATAGCAGTTTTTGGTTGGTTGGTTGGTTGGTTTTGGCGGTGGGTCGGGGGAGAGTACGTTATATTTTTCTATTCTAAAGTTTCTATTTGGTCATTTTATATAATGTTCAGTTCTTCCATATTTCGGTTTGTTTCAGGAACATGCTTTCTTCTTAGAGTGTGCTTAAAATAACTGCTTTGAAGCCTTCAGTAATTCTGAAATCTGGGTTCTCTGGGTTTGCATCTTCTGACTGAATTTTCCTTTGAATATTTATGGGATACTCCCGAATTTTTGTCTAGTAATTTTAGATTCTATCTGTACATTTCAATTAACATAATATTAAACCCTGAGTTTTATTACAAGTCCTCTGGAGAAAGTATTTTGTTGTTTGGTTTGTTGTGTTGTTTTTCTTTTTTTCCCAGCCCAGTGAGATTCAGAGAGTGATTTCAATCTCACCCTTTATGAGTCCTAGTATCAGTGCAGTTATCAAAGCCTTTGTTTTGTTCTTGGGTTTGCCCAGCACATGCACTATTCATGGGTTATCCTGAGACTTGGGGCATAGTTTACATTACAGTTCAGTTATCAGTTACTTTCTATGCTGTTTCATGTCTGCTGCATACATGCGCAATGTGGGATTTAGCATAGAACTTGTATTGGTTCATACACAGACTCAGGCATTCCCTTCTACAGCCTTCCCTTTTGTTGTAATTTCTCCCTTAGTCTGGCTCTCAGAGGGCCATGGAAGTTTCTGGGAAGGCCCATGGAGAGGAAGATTTCTTCCAAATCTCCCTTCCATCTTTAATTCTAATTTTTTGTTTCTAACTTCAGGTTAAATATCACTTTATTAGGCAGGGTTCTTTGACTCCTCTAATACTAAATTTACTTCACATTAAATAATTATACAAATACTTCTTTGCTTAATATCATTCCTCCTATAACTCACACATCTTTAAATCATGAAATACAGCTGACCCTCGAATGATGTGGGGTTAGGGATGCTGATCTCCCACACAATTGGAAATTTGTTCATAACTTTTTAAATTAACGATTTCATTTGAGAGAAAGAGAGACAGAGAATGACAGAGAGTATGCATTGAACAGGGGGCAGGAGCAGAGGAAGAGGGAGAATCAGACACCCTGATAAGCAAGGAGTCTGATGCAGGGCTCCATCCCAGGACTCAAAGATCATGACTTGAGCCAAAGGCAGATGCTTAACTGACCACATCACCCCGGCACCCCTGTTCATAACTGTTGACTCCCCCTAAACTAATAGCCTACTATTGTCCAGAAGCCCTATCAATAACAGTCAACAGAATTTTGTATATTATACACTGTATTCTTATAATAAATTAAGCTAGAGGAAATAAAACATTATTAAGAAAATCATAAAAAAAAGAAAACACATTCACAGTGTTGTGCTGTATTTAGGAAAGAAAGAAATAAGGAAGAGCAAAGAAAGGAAAAAAAGAAAGAATCACTATATAAGTGGACCTGTGCATTTCAAACCCTGTTGTTCAAGGGTCAACTACATTCCTGCACTGCCCTTGCTTTAATGAAAATGCTTTTTCAAGTGGTTTGCATATGCCATACAATGATTTTTTAATCAACAGATTAACAAATATAATTGAGATGGGAAGAAAAACATGTCAGTCAAAAAAAATCAATAGAATTTTGGAAATTACGGAGAATTCTGAAGATGTAGAATATTTTCGTGAACATAAAATAAAGTGTCAAGTAGCACTGCCAATTCAACTGTGTCCAATTATTCTTTATCTGGTGTTCTTTATAGCACATATTATTCACTTGATACTGAAATTCAGCATTGCAGTATAAAGACTCTTCATGAAAGTCCTTCTGTTAAGACTTGCAGAAATGGAATATGATAGCATTACAATGGGACAGTGATCAGTTAATAGCGTTTCACTATATGCCAAGATTTGTGGGACTTGGCATTTAAATCTTAATTGCAAAAAAAAAAATAAATTTATATCATTACTGGATATTAAAGCTCTTTCAGGAAACTGAATGAATCACAGGAGAGAATCCTAGTTTTAGAGATATGCTTACATTAATTTCACTGATTCATATAATACAAATATTTCAGATATATTAGAAAATCAGTATCGGGATGCCTGGGTGGCTCGGTGGGTTAGGGCCTCTGCCTTCGGCTCAGGTCATGATCCCAGGGTCCTGGGATGGAGTCCCACATCAGGCTCTCTGCTCAGCAGGAAGCCTGCTTCCTCCTCTCTCTCTGCCTGCCTCTCTGCCTACTTGTGATCTCTGTCTATCAAATAAATAAACAAAATCTTAAAAAAAAAAAAACGAAAATCAGTATCTGTAAGATTTCAGTCATTCATTCAAAAGAAAAGGACTCTTCTACAGAAAAGGAAATACATTATAAACTAGGGGTAAAAGTGATCAATACATAATAGAATACATGGACTCAGAAGCTGAATAATCCAAACAGCTGTTGTTCAGAAGTCATGAATATTTAATGCAGATGGCCAATTCTGAATTCCTCTATAAAATAAGAGTATCTCAAATTTACCAGTTATACATATTTTGTTAAAGAAAGCAACTAGTAAATGAAAAAATTAATCAACTAAGGAAGTTGAATAAGATATTACCAAGTGCAAGACTGACAATATTATTCCCTTCAGGGGTGCATCTGCCTGTCTCCCAGTGACAGACATCATGGCAGCAGTGAACGGAAATGCAAAAAAGAAGCCAATTTACAGGGAAGTAGTTCCTAGTTTAAATAAAGACCAATTCCAGATTCTGGAGAACAATAAAATAATTCTGTCACATGTGATTTAGAACATAACAAGCAATGACAGCTTTCCTTTGATACTGACAAACTGCCCCAGCTGTACAGTGCATGGCTGATCTACTGTAGATAACAACTATCAGTAAAAGTGGTCAGAGGCAAAAAAGAAAGCAAATATTTTAAACTCCCTGCATATGTGAATCTACTGAACTATGAATTTATGACCAGTGGGAAAAACTATATATTATCTTAGAAATATCTGCGTATGTGTGCGTTTGTATCTATTTCCACCCACCTCATCCCACCCAACAACCCCCTAAGAGAAAAAATAGCCTATTTATCCCAAAGGTAACTGATTCCTTAGAGACAAAGGTGAACAATCTGTTTTCTTGTTTGTTTGTCGAGGAAGACTTGCAAACCTAATAAACTCAAATCAATAAAATGTGTCAAAATGTTTTACACAACTTACACATATGAAATTGGACAGTGTGCTACTTGAGTATCACAAGATTATTCTTGCTTTCTGGCATCACCCTTCCCACATTCCATACATAAAAGGATCACGTCGCTTCCCCATCAATCCCTCACTACCTGATGCAGCGGTTACCTGTGATACTGGGAAATGGTTGGCATAAGGCTTAGTTACTTCTGACTCTCATCTTTCTTTAGCGAATTTATCCACAACTGTTGAACTCATAACCAGGACCAAGCTCTGCCTCAGGCTGCTGCTCCCTTGATCTCTGGCCACTGCCTGGAACACCAACATGTTCATCCTTGTTCTTTTATTTACTGAAGGACTATGTCCATAAAGTTGATGTATAGTAGGCATTTACTGACTTTTTATGTGTAAAAGAGGGTTTATCAAATAAGAAATAATTTTTAATCCAATACAACACATCATTGTTCCTAAAAATATATAGGCCTTTCTCTCCATATAAAGTGCCTCAACCATTTCTACTTGCAGTCCTAAGTCTCTGCCCACTTGTCTGTTTCTTATGGAATCCATAACAAATTCTTCCCACAAAATAAAATCTAAAGTAAAACAAGCTAACAAACTCTACAAAACAATACCCCAGTTAAAGCCAAATACATGTCATTTTATTATGTGTCAAGGTTTATAATTTAAAACTATGTCTAAAATGTCTCCAATTTATATTATACTCCATGCCTTATATTTAATAATTTTATGATCTATCATAATTTTTTCCTCCTTCCAACAATATATTAATTCTGTTTCAAAAGAAAATTCAGTTCTCCTTCCAGGCCTACAAGTTCATACAGCAACAGCTTTTAATATATCATTTCTCCCCAAATATAGAGGATAATGGAGATTGTTAAAAGGAAATTATAAACTACATTAAAATTATAATAAAATGTAATCATACTAAGGATAGCATAATAAAAAGTAATCCAGAAAAAGAAATGTTTTTGACTACTGCCATAATTTAGTATTTAACAAATACTGGTCTTGAGATAAGCAATGGAAGAAATATCATAAACAAAGTTCTACGGGATATTTTGGATCATCCTTGATTTTTCTCATATCCATTAACTTTTTAAGGAATACCTGGAAACATGTTCCTTTTGATCTTCATAGATTAGGCATAGCTCTTCCTTTCTTGAATCAAAGCCACAGGTAGAATAACTTACATTCTCATGGACAATTATGACCAAGAATCAAGTAAACAAGTAAATAATTGTGTGTATATAAAACATTTTAGATTTTTCCAATATTAGATTGGAATATAGTAAATATGATGGCATATATACATCCATTTTACTTCCATATATTTGTATAGTTGGAATATATATATGGTTGAAATGTGTAATTTTTAATATGTTTATGCTATCGAATGAATTCGTTTTCCATCTATTCTCAACAGAGTATCATTCTCTAAGGAGCTAGAGAAGAATTTTTTTCATATTACCTCTCATTTTATGATACTGTGTGAGGTAAGTTCTATATCCCATACAAGGCCATATGTCTTTTTTCTATACCCTATAACTTGTACAAATAACTAGTTTCAAATCTATAGATGATATACAGTATATTTCCACACTCAGAAGTATTTTCTGGCAACTGGATTTCACTCTCTCTCTCTTTTTTTTTTTTAATTTTATTTATTTATTTGACAGACAGAGATCACAAGTAGGCAGAGAGAGAGGAGGAAGCAGGCCCCCCACGGAGCAGAGAACCCAATGCAAGGCTCGATCCCAGGACCCTGGGATCATGATCTGAGCCGAAGGCAGAGGCTTTAACCCACTGAGCCACCCAGGCGCCCCTGGATTTCACTCTCAACACACATGCAGGCTGAAGGACCAGAGAATTATCACTATCACTTCCCTTTCTAGTTTGTGCCAGAACAGCCACCATGCAAAGACTAATAGGAGCTGCTTTTTAAATACATGGCTACCTTGCCTCTCAGGTAAGATAATTCTCAAACATGTATGCCTTCTAGAGCTCAAAACTATGATTATTCTTTAGCTAACTACAGTAGTAACTGGCTTGATAATACACAGTATTCTTTTTAGTATTTTATTTACTTGAAAGGGAGAGAATGAGAGAAAGATGGAGCATGAAAAGGGGAGAGGGTCAGCGGGAGAAGCATACTGCCCACTGAACAGGAACCTGAATGTGGGACTCAATTCTGCAACTCCAGGACCATGACCTGAGAAGAAGGCAGTCACTTAACACCAACAGAGCTACCCAGGTGCCCCTACACAGTATTCTAAACTAAGATTCCCCTGGGCACCTGGGTGGGTCCATCCGTTAAGTGTCTGCCTTTGGTTCAGGTCATGATCCCAGGGTCCTGGGATCAAGCCCCACAGGAGCCCTACATGGAGCTCAGTAGGGAGCCTGATTCTCCCTCTCCTCTACCACTTCCCCCACTGTGTGTGTGTGTGTGCATGAGCATGCTTTCTCTTTGGCAAATAAATAAAATCTTAAAAATGACAACAAAAACAAGAAACTATGATTCCCCTTCAGGACCAAAGGAATTATTCCTCAAGTTGCTGGAACTATTGTCAGCTGAAAATCCTCTAGAGCTGTCAGCCATCTAGAGAAATGTCCTTGGCTACAGATAGGTCTTTCTCCCAATGTCTCATCCCTTTTTTGGGGCAGCGTGTATCCAAGGACAGAAATTACAAGCTCATAGAAACTTAGCCTCCTTACCCCCAAATTCAGGACAAACCTAAAGGATGCTAAATTATCTCTAAAATTTCCATTTATCAATCTCTATACCAATCTTCTTTCGAGGAACGTTAAGTCTATAAGTTTGGAGCTAAGAGTTGTCCGAGGGAGCAGATGCTAAGATGGGGTTTTGCAGCTGATTAGTGGCCACCTAGCAAGGAGGACTTCATTGCTTGTTATAGGAGAGAAATGGAAATCACCCGGAACTTGGAAATGCAGTGTAGAACTTCCACTGATGGTGAGGTGGAAGGGCTGCAAATGATTAGTAGGCAGTTACACTCCATATCGGCAGCAAATAAAAAGATGCTTATTGTCTGCAGCCAAGGGAAGAAGCAGCAACAGCCCTAACTCTGAACTTATATTGGTCCAGAAAAACTCCAAAGAAAGTCAAAATCTCAGTTTGGTTATATCTGTTATACAAAGGCCAGGTCCTGCTTAGGAGTAATGAAACTAAGTAATGGGGATAAGGACACCCAAAATCTACAATTTTCAATTTCCCTGAATCCTCTGAGGCTATGGATGTGACCCACTTCTCCTTAATGTGTGGCACATCACCCTTCCTTGAATATGGTGCATATGCCTCTTCCCTGTAAACACCATGTGACCCTGAGATCTGACCACACCTCCCTTCCTTATAACCAAGCCTTTAACAATAACGTCACAATTGAATCCACCTGGGGTAGTGCTGGGCCTGCTAAGGAAGGAAAGGGACTCTAAACAGAAGGAGCTGTAAGACAGAGCTGACATGTGCTATCAGAGGTTGACTGAGTATTCACAGAGGTTGTTTGTGGGAGTGCTGGATCATGGGATGCTACATCAGGGAGCATTTATCAGGATGGGAGTGTTCTTTCAGACTACAGATATACAGACCCTATTTCATACCCTGGAAAATGGTGCTAATATGCTTCTGGATGGATCTGAAAGCCTGGAGAAAGCGATAGTCCATTGAGCAAGGTACAAATTCCATTTTGGCCAACAGTGGGAGAAGGTAGTAAAAGGCTGAGGAAATGATATTAGAGTGGATTCAGTGGATTGCTAGAAAACTCACTATATGATCTTGTTCCATGAGAATGCCTATAGGATATACTGCTTACTGAAGCACAGGCAGTATAGAGGTGAGAAGGACAACACCAACACTAAGAAGCTCAGTGAAGGCTTCCCTCTGTAGGCCATGGTTGGCAAGAGGAGGGTCTGATACATAACTGAGTTCACTGGCAGCAGTGGGAATAATAGGACTCAACATGAGAGGCAAAGTCTTGGCAATGGTTACCAGAAGTCAAGCTATTTTCCCACCCACTCTTAATCTCTTTATTTTAAGCAAACAATGCTCCTTCTAGCTGCCCATCTTAACCTAGACATTTGTATTAATCCTAGGAATGCCAATCACTATTAGCTATCATCACAGATTCTTTTAAGTCAGCCTCCTTCCATTCCATCTTTGTCCTTGATCATTAAGGCCATGATGATGACTACGTCCACTTTACTCTGAGGACTGAAGTGTTATCACAGCTTCTGCTTTTCCAGAATTCTGTGATCACACTAGGAGACCCAGTTATATAACAGAATCTCCTGCTCAGAGTATTGTTTTAGAGAGCACAACCACTACTGAGTTCATCAATAGCTCGAGTTTTCTGACTAGTACATTTCTCAAGACTTTAGTGAGGGAAGTTCCCCTGGGATCTTCCAAAAAACATAGACATCTGTTATGTTCCTAGGTCTTATAGATCTACTCCAGCATGGATCTCTCTCTCAGAGCCTTTTGATCCCTTTCTCAGCATCGTACCAAGGGACACATGACACCTCCACTTCACTTAATGTGGGCCAACATTATTTTCCAAGTATTTAGGAAGAAACCCAAGAACATATTAGGACCAGCTCCAGTTACCCTTGCCAGGTCATTAAATCTTAGCCATGAGAAGCATGCTCTCATATCAACAAACTGTTCCTTATCCAGATTTAAATTCTGTCCCCCTAGACTAGGAGTCTCAAGGTCTATTTGAAAGCATACTCCTGAGTTCCTGCCCATACATATTATCCAGACCCCTGCAGCTCCTCTATGAATATTCTTCATTTTCTTAGTAGAACCATGCTGAGACTTGACCCAAAAAATATATGATGATGTTCATTATTTCTAAAATTCATGGAAATATGCATTAATGTATCAAAGAGATCCATCCCTTACTAGACAAATCCACAAAATGGAAGAAAATAGAGATATCCAGTGCTGAAGAATGTGGAAGAACATGCATACACACATGGCATTTACATATCTTAATACAGTGGGTTTTGAACAGCTTTTTTTTTTTAATTAATTTATTTTGACAGACAGAGATCACAAGTAGGTGGAGAGGCAGGCAGAGAGAGAGAGGAGGTATCAGGCTCCCCACTGAGCAGAGAGCCCGATGTGGGGCTCGATCCCAGGACCCTGGGATCACGACCCAAGCCGAAGGCAGAGGCTCTAACCCACTGAGCCACACAGGCGCCCCTTGAACAGCATTTTTTTTTAAAAAAGCAAATCTGCGGTTTCCAAGTTTTAAAATGCACATCACTTGTTGATTATTTATAAGTGTATGTTCCTCAGAAGTTGAACATGTGCCCAGAGCCATATTGCAATGATCTTCATTGCTAGATTATAACATCCAGTAAGTGAAAACAGTATCTCAATGTTCATTAATAGAAGGGGAAAAAAGGGAGGAAGAGAGTAATGAGAAACAAAAAACAGAAAACAATATTCTTCTCACTAAATTTTTTCTTAGAATATATGTGTGCCATTACATTTTCTTCTACTGTGCCATGATTTTCAGGATTTGTTTTGAAAAGCTGTTGTTTCATAAAATGACATGGAAGTGCTCCTTCTTTATCCATCCTCTGGAATAGTTTAAGTAGCAATGGAATTACCTGATCTGTTATAAATCATTAAAATGCCCTGTGAAAATGCCTGTCTTGTGGTTTTTCCACATTTCTTTTTACCTGTTAATCTTTTGTATCTTCCCAGTTCTTATCTGTAAGTTCTGCTGAGGCATTCTAATACTACTCAGATATTATTTTGGTAAAATATACTTTCTTAAAAGTTTCAAAGGCTTTCAAATTTATATGCAGAGAGTTGTTTAATGTCATTTTTAAGAGATGTTGACTTTTTGATGGTTATTTCTTCTTTGTCATTTACATTTTTGGTCTTGATGTTTACACATCTTCTCAAAGCTTTTTATTAAGTTGGTTTGGGTTTTAAGTGCTTAATATTTTTCTATGACATAGTCTTATAATTGTTTTACTTAGCCCTGTTTTTCAAATCATGTTTTGTTTTTATTAATTTAACTTTCTTCTTTTATTTTCCTTTGCTGATATTTTATAAATTGAGCTTTTAATTTAGTCATTTTTCCCTCATTTTTTAATTATAGAACTATTGATTGCTATGAATTATTTCTAGGCATTGATTTAGTTTTATATGCACACACACATATATGCCATTTTTATTCTTTTTCTAGGTATTTTCCAATTTCATTTTTGTACTAATAGCTGTTTACTGGCACTTACTTAGGTTTTCTAATTCAAAGGAGTTGTTTTGTTATCTTGTTGTTAAATGAAGCTTTAGAAATGAATTTTAATGTGTATTACATTGTGGTTAGATAATGCTGGTTGTGTCATTTATATTTAGAGGATTATAGTTTCTTTTTTACTTAATATATGGTCAGCTTTTGTAAATGTTCTATGTGTAGTTGAAAAGACATTCATTAGAGCTTGGGTTCAGAGTTAGATAAATATCACTACTGATATTTACCATATTGATTATGCTGTTTAGATCTTTTACATCCTTGTTAATTTGTTGCCAACTCAATTCATCTTGGTCAGAAAGGTGTGTTAGTATCTCATATTATTATACTTTATGTATTTCTCCTTGCCTGTCTGGTACTTTTTATGAAAGGTATTAGTATGTTTTCATTGTTTATTGTTGCCTTTCGCATTATAAATGGTCTTTGTTTTATCTATTTTTTTTAAGAAGTTGTACCTTTTCCTGTGTCAAGATCATTATCCAATTCTAATTTTCATTTCCTAGAATATCCTTAAATATCCTTTCATTTTTTTGCTCTTTTGGATTTTTTGGGTATTTTTTTCATTTTATGTGCATCTTATAATATATAGTGTAAATGGAGTTTATTTTGCTTTGTTAGTAACCTATATTTTTTCTTTTGATTGGTAAGATAGAGCCATTTACATTTGTTAATAGGACCAATTTGTTAAATTAACTGCCCTTCTCTTGTTATATTTATTTGTATTTAGTTTTCAAAACAATTTTACTACTTAGCTCCTATATATTCTAAAATTTTCCATATCCCCATTCAGTGCAATAAATTTGCTATTAATTTATTCCCCATTCATTTTTTCACCATTTATTTTAAAGTAATATTTCACTCAAAAACTAATACCTATGGGGCAATTAGTAATCTTTTCCCCCTCGGCTTTATTCAAGTATTATTTACAAAAATTGCATTGAAAAATTCCGACTTTTTAAAATTTGTGTGTTGTATATACATTGTTAGAAAATATAATTCTGTTGTTTTTATCCATGTAATTTTGTTTACATATACTTCAACAATTCCACCAGACATTTTGCTGAAGTTTGTTCTAGGTTTTTTCTTGGTTGTCTGAAGTTCATTCCTAGGAGACTGCTCAAGAGGCTCTCAAGAGAGCAATCCTTTATTTCTGACATATTAATAACTTAATAACTATTGGTCTCTGGCCTCTATACTTAAAGTCAGCTTGGCTGAAACTGAAAATCTTAGTTCATATTTTCATTCCTTGACGACCTGAAATGTGTTCCTCCCTTGTGTTATGGTATAAAGTGTTACAGGGATTTTCTTTCCTTTATGAGACTTTGATGTCTGGCTTGGCTGATACTGTGGGGGCCCAGGACAGGCTCCCTTAAGATATGGCATACCGATTACCTTGAATTAAGGTTACTTAAGAAACAGCCAGTGCAAGAAGAACACTGACCCTCCTTTGTCTCCAGAAAGCAGGAAATAAATCTCGCATGTGAAAGGTACCCTCCCTGTACCAGGAGGTAGGGAGATGACAACCTTATCAGAGCTAGGGAATTCAGGGCTAAAGAAGCCTATATAAACAAAGCTTATTACTTTTACTCATTTACTACCCCAGCCCTATTTCTATTTAGAATTCTGTACTAATTGAAGCTCCCAAACAAGTTTTCTTTGTCCTGTCAATTCCTCATAGACTTATGTTTCTCTGTCTAAGAAAGTATAACAGCTGCCTGTCTTGGTGACTTCTTAGGTCCCAGATCTATGAGATGTCCAAACATACAAAGTAAATTGTTTTCCTGTTAGTCTGTCTTACGTCAATTTAATTCTTAAACCAGGTAGCTGAAGCTTGAAGAGTAAAGGAAAAACTTTCCTCCCCAACAATACATATAAATCTCAGCAGTTTAAGTAGAATATATATGGTTCTGAAATCATTTTCCTGCACACAGTATGCTTTAGCAATATAAATGTTCTATTCCTCTTCCTCTTCCTCCACGACATAAATATGCTAACACACAGAAACTGACACACATATGCACATATTTTTCTTTTCTTTACAAGAATTCTATTCCTTTCCCTTTCACTTTTTTTCCCTTAATTTATCAATTTATTTAGTTGATTGCTTTGTTGTTCTGTGTCTATTTCCTTGATCATATTTGCCATGATGTCTATTCACTTTTATATTCCATCTAGTCCAGTCTTTATGAATTTTAGATTAATTTTGTTTTAAACCGTCTTCTACATAGCCTACATTTATCCATCTTATTTTTCAGCTTTACTTGTTTTTGATTGATCAAAATTCTCTTGTAGCATCAATAATTTTCTTAATTTCTTTTAGGTCACTTTGAATTCACATGCTTTATATTTGTGTTATTCTCTCGTGTATATGTTGACTTTGAACTCAGTTCTCTTACATATATTTCCTTAAAACACCACCGCATGAAGTTTAATCATAGTACTTTTTAGTTGCTTATCTTGAAATGAAATGGATTGTTCTGCACTCTTTAAAAGAACACTTCTCCTAGCTTTTGGTTTGGTCAACTGCAATCTTCCCAGTTTACTTCCTCAAACCCACCCTCCTTTGTAATTTCCTGCTAATTATTTAGTTCAAAAATATGCTTCTAAGATCTGCCTCCTATGAATACCTCTTCAGTATCTAAATATCTTTATACATGAGGTTCAATGTTGCTGCCTTTCTTCATTTGGACACTATATAAAGCAGTTTTTATTAAGTTTGGTCTCTCTTCTGAAAAGTAGTTGTATGTAGGAATTACATTAACCCTCAGAGTCTTAGGCCTGATTCTCCTAAGGCTGCTTAGTGAATAACAATGTTGTCTTCTACTCACCCACAATTTGCTAACTATAATACCTGGAATTGATAGAAGTTTTTACTTCCTGATTTTGTGAAGACACAACTGTGAGTATTATTATTATTCTGTGGCAAAATAAACAAGGTTATACAAACCTGTTAAATTCAATGTGACAATTACATTTAAAATAAAAAAATCCCTATGAGGATATGTATTTCTATGACTTGATCAGCAGTCCTCATTAGGCTAGGCTTGGGTAAATACACATTCTGTGTCTTCATCCAGGTCTGTGATAGTAATATGAAGAGTTACTTTAAAAGGACTGTTACCAGTATGTTCTCAGAAATCACCCTTAGGGTTAACTGTAAAGCTTATATATTACCGTGTGCATCTTTGGCTTCAGTTCATGCAGTTGCATTGATGAAGTTCTAAAACATAGGTGAGGTTTGGTGGGGTGAGGTCTGGAGCCGATGACCAAGAAAGAATTCTTGAGACATCTTTGGTACAAAATGGTGGTTTATTAAATCACGGGGGACAGGACCTGTGGGCAGGAAGAGCTGCTGCCCTGGGGATGTGAGGAGTGGTCTATTATATACTTGTAAATTGGGGAGGAGATTAGGGATGATGTAAGTCTCTAAGGAATTTTGGAAGCAAGGTTTCTAGGACCTTGAGGGGCTAGCTATTGTCTGGGGAAAAGGTTATTCATTACCAGTAATAAAACCTTCTCCTCAGACCCTTTATATGTATATCAGTGGGCCACATGCTTGGGAATGATTGTCTACAATATCTTGGAGGTTTAGAGATAAAGTTTCCTAAAGGAATTGTTAAAGTAGACTTACAGGATCCTGGTTGGGGGTAGAGATTTGGTCCGGCTAGGATTGTCCTTTGCCCTTAGCAAAGCCTTAAGGTGGGGGTCACTCTGCCTGTTTTAAGGCCTTGTCAGTAGGTAAGGAAATTTAAAATTTTTTCTTCTGATTCTGTTTCCCACATCAGCATGACCACCTAAGTACATTATAATACTGTCCCTCCTTCTCTACTTTTGCTAGTAAATTGTAAGATAATTGAATTTATTGTCCAAAAGGCAGTTACATAAAGCAATTATTTAGGCATGATGTTTTAAATATTAAGAGTATACAAGATGCCTCAAAAGAGAGTTAGAATATACTCATTTTACTGTATAAAACATTTTAATAGAAATACACACATATTTTACAAAAATCCAAACTTTAAAAAGGCATAGTAAATGCAACTATTAAAATACACACACATACACACACACACACACACACACACAAACAAATAATTCCTAATTCCAACATTCATAACGCATTCATAAAGGTGTGAAATACAAGAAAGCCTTTTATATTGAAACCAATAGGTCATTTGAAATGAAACAAGTTATATTTAGTAAAGTTCCTTCACTTTAGAGTTAACAAAGCTAGAGTAATGAAAATTCAATACCCATATGACTTAAGACTATATTCTTTTTTTTTTCTCCCAAATCGGTAACTTAGAACTAATTTTCCCTTGGATGCTGACCAAACTGGCAAGGAAATTCATTAAAAATAAAAGCATTACTGTTCATAATACCATATCAAGAAGATTGATTTGCACAACATTTATTATAGACTAAACAAATGTTAAAGGTATACAGCCCATACAACTGCCTCAGGTAAAACACTGCCAGAAACATTTATCCAACCAGCAATAAATCTAGCCAGCGTATGTTAAAATTTTTTATATTGTTAATTTGCCATGATTCTGTAAATAAATCTGAGTAAAAGTTTTTAAAAATTAACAGTATCTTTTAGACATTAAATTGTATGCAATTTTAATATACCATCACTCTTATTTTAGTAAATAAAAATCTAAAAGTAAAATAGCTAATATATGTAATCTTAAATTTTCTGTGGTAAAATACAAATATAAATATACCATTTTAACCATTTTTAAGGGTACAATTAAAAGGCATTAATACATTCACAGTACTATGCAACCAACAACATCTAATTCCAGAACATTTTTATCATCCCAAATTGACACTCAGTACCCACTGAATAGTAATTCTCCATTATTCATCTCCCCAGTCCTCGGTAACCACTATTCTACTTTCTGTCTCTATAAACTTGCCTTTTCTTTATATTTCATACAAGTGGAATCATACAATATTTGTCCTTTTGTGTCTGGCTTATTTAGCATAGTGATTTCAAGGATCATCAGTGTTGTAGCATGTCAGAATTTCATTCCTTTTCAAAGCTGAGTGGTTATAATATTGTATGATATACCACATATTGTTTATCTATGAATATGCTGATGGGCATTTGGATTGTTTTCACCTTTCAATGATTGTGAATGAGCTATTATAAACATCGGTATGTACCTGTTTAAATTTTCTGCTTTCCGGTGATTTGGATACAAACACAGAAATGTAATTGCTAAATTATATTTAACTTTTGGAGGAATGATCATACAGGTTTTCATCCAAAATTTTTTTAATTATGACTTTATTTTTTACTTTAATGGCTAAGATTATCAGTAAGCGAATGAAATGAAAATAATACAATTTTAGAATAAACAAACTGAGTGTTTAAATGCTCTATCATATAGTATTCTCTAATACTGTATGGCCAAATTGTTTTTAAAGTTTTAAAGGTAAGCATAATTTCACTGCACAAATTGTGCATAAACAAATGTAAAAATCTACTGTTCACCCAAAATATCCAGTTATTTTTTGCAGTCTATTTTCAGACTGTTTTTTACATATGTGCAAGTTTGTACATTAACACAAAATCATATTATTGTATATACTGATCTACATATTTTATCACTTAACATACCTCTACATATTTTCATGTAAACACATTATTATAAGTCATTACATGGATAGACCATAATTTACACAACAGAATTTTTAATGGCCACCTACCTCATTTTTAGGATTTTATTATTACAAATAATGGTTCATTTAACATTTTTGCAAATATGTATTTGTCAAGTGTGAGATTATTTTTCTAGATGAAAAATGATGAGGAGAATTCATAGGTCAGGGTTATATACTTTCCAAGTTATTAGTTTATTAAAGTTAGGTTTTCCTATTAGAAAATCTCTTTTTTTCCATACAGCATTATGCTAAAGCCATTAATAGTCCAGAATTATAAAAATATTCTGTATAATTCATCTCACAATATTTTAAAGTTATAAATTTCAATGTATCTGAATTTTGCTTTTTCATGGGGCTGGTAGGAATTTAATTTAATTTACATTTTCCAAAAAGGCTCAGAATATACTTATGAATTTAAAGGAATATTAGAAATATTTCCTTACTATCTTCACTTGACCCAAACTACTACATAGCAAAACTTACTAAAAATCTGCTTGTTTAAGTTTTGATTTCTAAGTTTGAATGCAGGGAAGTCAGTGAGTATTTCTTAATGCCTGAATACAGTAAAGTAAACTGAGTTTAAATAAGCTTATGTAACACAAGAATGATAAAGATCGATTGTTCAGAATTATTCAAAGTTATAGAATCAGAACTCAAGCCTTACTGTAAAAATGAAAAATGAATGAAATTCTTTTTAAGAGAAGGTTTTAAATTCAATCTAAAGGTTACTCTCACAGACCAAAGGAGTAGATTATCAATTCCTGTCCTCAAAGATGTTAACAGTATATTTTAAATCATATTGTCTTATACCCAAGGAAAAATAATGAAATTTATCTCCAAAAATTAACATGAACTAACATTTTTTGATATATACCAAAATCTTAAATAAAGAAAATATTACTAGTAAGATACATATCACTTTAAAGTAAGATACTTCCTGATAGAAGTATAAATATAGGCTGACTGTTGATATTGTTATTTGGTCTTCCCTATATAATTTACTACATTATCAAGGTTTTAGCCCATGCATTTTTTTCATTCTTTTATTCATTTTATAAATACCTGGATATACACATGGGTCATATAGTGGGATATAACAAAGAGTCTTAACCAATAATACTTGTAAGAGGATTAGAATCTCCTTTGAATAGCTCCAATTTCCATAGCTTAATAATCAAAGAACAGTTAAAAAAATTTACTCAGAAGTCACAGTCCTCAAAGAATATTACACTTATGTACAATATGAACAACTGGTATAATATAAATCAATGTTTTCAAAGCTTCTCTTTCAAAAAGATTTCCTAAAATTATATAATTTCTGTATTTTAGGGCCTATGTTCTATGATATTTCTCAATTTTGCCTCCTTTCCATGAAACTTTCTTTCTTGGATAATTAACGACTCTTAAAATAAAACTTTGGGGCGCCTGGGTGGCTCAGTGGGTTGAAGCCTCTCCCTTCAGCTCAGGTCATGATCTCAGGGTCCTGGGATCGAGCCCCGCGTAGGGCTCTCTGCTCGGCGGGGAGCCTGCTTCCTCCTCTCTCTCTCTCTGCCTGCCACTCTGCCTACTTGTGATCTCTGTCTGTCAAATAAATAAATTCATTAAATAAAAATCTTTAAAAAAATAATAAAATAAAATAAAACTATGTTTGCAGGACTGTACACCTTCATATGCAGAAATGAAACCAGGCCTAGGAAATCCATTAACTTAAGTAAGTTTTATCTTCTCTTTGTCTTGTCCCTTTTTTCATGTTGAAAAAATGATGATATAATGGAGTTCATTATCAACCTAAATCAACTTATAGATGGAAGTTAATGACAGAAAAATAATATATCACAGAGTTCTTTGTATGGTATTACCTTAATGCAAAAAATAAATTGCATTGTAGTTTTCAGTTTCAATGATGTTGGTTATGATTCCTCTGAGTAAGCACAATTTTGTTTAGTAACCTCAGTCCATAGAAGCATCCAGACAATTGCTGTCAACTTAATGCAGCCACTGAATCTTTCTATCCCATACTAATATACTTGCCATCCTTAAGCTGATTCTTACATCTTAGCTTTCAGAAAATGAGTGATTCTACACCTTCATACCCTTTCTCTTTGGCTTTATAGAATGGACTGAATTACTTAATAGGTCTTGTTCTGCCCTTTGAATTCCAGGTCTGAATTCTCTGCTGAACTATCTAAGACTCTTAAAAATAAATTCTCAATGAAGTCATAGCCTACATTTCTCTTTGAACTTTTATACAAATGTCACAATGCCCTATTATATAAAATTAATTCAAAGCATAATGTTACATATACTTTTACCCTTTAGTTTTCAACTTCGGTGATTCCTTATTGCCACTGTAATGAATTTCAGAGACATAGGCAAATGGACATAATGGAATTAAATAATAGGAAAAACAATATTCATATGGTTCTTTCTGAATCATGTGCAATACAACATATTTCAGAAAAAAAAAGGAGGATAGTTTTTGATTATGGTCTTATCCTTTCAATAATACTATTTCAAAAAATAATCAGTCTAGCTTTGTGATCAAAAGCATACAATCAAATAATAAAGCAAAATCTAACACCAACTAATGGAGCCCCAGAAATAAAATGCTGGTAAGATAAAATCCATAATATTTAACTACATTATCAAATTATATGTGTAAACCATATTTGTAGTTAAGTACAATTCATATATCTTTAAAATTCTGTAAATAAAATATTATCCAAATGACCTCAACAAATATTGATAAAAACAGATTGTGTTATAATGGTAAAAGGAGAGGTGCCTGGGTGGCTCAGTGGGTTAAAGCCTCTGCCTTCAGCTTGGGTCATGGTCCCAGGCTCCTGAGATCAAGCCCCACATCAGGCTCTCTGCTCGGCGGGGAGCCTGCTTCCTCCTCTCTCTCTCTCTCTGTCTCTCTGCCTACTTGTGGTCTCTGTCTGTCAAATAAATAAATAAATAATCTTAAAATATATTATATATATATATATATATATATATATATATATATATATATATAAAATGGGAAACAGAGAAAAAAAATAGAGGGATGAAAGAACCTTAATCATGGATGTGATCTGAGAAGTAATCTCAGCCAACTCTATCATTTAAAAATGGGAAAATATACTCCAGCAAAAGAGACTAAGTTGTATAAGCCATAATGCCATAGGAATTAGATCTAAGAACTCATACTGTTTATCATATCAATAAATTACTGAACCAATATCAACCAAGATAAAAGATCAATTATTTTTTTGATTTTTCAAAACCCCTATCTAATAAAAATACATACATTCACTGGCAACTTATTCAATTCCTCCTCCTTTGTTATAATTAAATAATGTGTACAAGCATAACTATATTATGAAAACAATAAATTTTCACCTGTAAAGTTTGAAAGTAATTTCTTGTTCTGTGTTGAATATTGAGATTAGGTTCAAATTTAATTAGGATATCCCTTTATGAAAGTTGTATATGCACAAATAAAATTTAAAGGAAAAGTAATTAGGAGAATGAAATTTGGTAGTGACCAAAAGAAAATATGAAAAGGCAGAAGAATTATGGAAGACATAGCATATTTACAAAAGAGAAATGCCTTGTCACATTTATAATTAAAACCATAATTTTAAAATACAGTAAGTACACCACTAAATGCTTTCACATCTCAGAATGCTTTCGGGGCCAGGGGAGGAATCTTTGTGAGTTAGATACTTGGTAAATATGCCCATTTTTAAAGTAAATAGTACGGAACTCTGTTATCAGTGTCCAGCTAGTTGAAATATTAGCCCATAGATCATTTCATCAGTAGTTTCTCCTACTGTGTTATTCTCTATTCTGCAACTTCTCTACACAGACTGCAGATGTGTTCTATTCTACAGGGAGATAGTTATCAGCAACTATATATATATATATATATATATATATAATACACATACATGTATATATATGCATATATGTATATTTACATAAGGAAACACATTTTATTTTATATTATATATTTTATTTTATAAAATACTTATATTTTACATAAGAAAAGATTAGAAAGCATCTGACTTAAAACTAAACAAGCAGGGCTTTACTTAAAAAGGAGAAATAACTGGACTACAACATTGAAAATGAAAGACTTGAGAAGAGAGGATCTTAGAATAAAGAATTTCTTCATCATTTTATTTATTTGAGAGAGACAGAACACAAACAGGGGAAGCAGCAGAGAGAGACAGAGGGAGAAGCAGGCTCCCCACTGAGCAAGGAGCCAGAAGCAGGGCTCCACCTAAGGACACTGGGATCATGACCCAAGTCAAAGGCAGAAGCTTAGCCAGCTGAGCCACCCATGCACCCCAGAATAAAGAGTTTTGTATACTTTCTGATACAGTGTATGTTATGTACCAATCAGTACAATAAAATTAACTTACTAGTTTTTCAATATATGTGTATATGTTTTTCAATATATGTGTAGTCCTAAACTGGATACCATGCCAAAGTCCAATTTTTCAAGTCCTGTCCCCTAGTTCACTTGCATTTGTGGTGAAAAACAAATTGTTTTAAAGTTCTTATACTTGGATGCCCAAGCTGTCACAAATAATGAATCCTATTTTAAAAGTATATTTTAAGAGATCAAAATAAGTCAGCATTATTAGCTTTCAAGAAGGAAAAACATATGAAAAGTTAAAAATCTCTTATGGTTCTTTTAGCAAGTCATGCTTTATATTGGATCTATTCCCTACTGACAGACAAGAAAGAATGGTTAACAATTTGAAGGAGAAAAAAAAAAAAAATCAGCCGGCCTCTTGCCTTTTGCCTTGCCTTTTGCCTTTCCTACCTTTTAAACATTCAGGTAAAAGTTCGCCAGCATGAAGCTGGTGACAGTCTTTGGCATGCCTTCTTGCTTCTCTCCAAGCTTTATTTTATAAGATCTTTGAGGGACACCTGGGTGGCTCAGTTGGTTAAGCAGCTGCCTTGGGCTCAGGTCATGATCCCAGCGTCCTGGGATCGAGTCCCACATCGGGCTCCTTGCTTGGCAGGGAGCCTGCTTCTCCCTCTGCCTCTGTCTGCCTGTGCTTGCTCTCTCTCTCTCTTTCTCTCTAACAAATAAATAAATAAAATCTTTAAAAAAATAAAAAAAATTAAAAATTAAAAAAAATAAGATCTTCGAAAATAATATAATTCCATGAATATACACAGAAGGCACACAGAAAATTTCCAAATCATTCCCAAAAGAATGTCTAGGAGACAGGAATTATTTTTTCCTACCAAAGGAGGCAAGACCTTTTGGTGTTTGGATGAGACAGAAGATATAGAATCTGTAACACTTTATGGGTTTCAGATTTTCAGTAATCTAGTTAAAGAGATGGGATAAAGTAATTTCCATTTTTCGCAATGGGTCCTCGAAGAAATTAAATAATTACTCTAATGTGATTTTTCAATAATGTTCGGAAAAGAAGATGCACAGATCAAACTTTAGCTGGATCCAAATCTTGGGCTTCTCTGGTTTTGGATGATAATCAGGTGCTTACCTTGGCTTTTATTTTTTTTTTTAATCTTTCCCCTTCCATATTTACTAATAAAAAAGTTGGCTAAGTTTAAATCAAGTCTAGACTTATTGATTGCAACTTGTCATTTAATTGTATATTCTGTTATATAGTAATAACAGGAAAGCATTCTGAGATGTTTGCATGAAGGGTGTCATGCATAGCAAATATACGTGATGGATGGATTATGTAGTGGGTTTTTAAAAGTATTAGCTAACCTACTTACTAAACCACTTAAAAATATTTTTAAATATTCCTGGGATCTGGGGAGACAAGGAAGATTGGAGGGAAACAAACGCTGTATTGATTAGTTTAAAGAGTTAAAAAGAATGATCTCCAATAATTTGAAAGAATGACATCAATACTTAATAAAATAATGGACCAGATATTCAGAGAGGAAATGTTAAGTCCAGGGGCAATAAAAATCAAAAACAATAAAAAAGATGATTTTTCAGGTGAAAATTATGACAGGTTATCAATATTAATTCCCAAAAGATTTTAAAAAATAGCAAGTAGAAGGAAAACAGTGCATACAATCCTCAGTTAATAAATAAGGTTTAAAAAGACCTAGGATTTTATTAACTATTCTCAAAGTCATATTCAAGTACACCTATTCTCATATGAGCCAGCATTTTTTGCTTATACTCTTAGCTGTAATCCTCCATTGAACTTTAAAGATTCCAGCAAGCAACAGAGCTCATGAGAGAAAATACATGAAAAGGATATATGTAATGCAATATTAAATTTTACTATGGGTTTCTGAAAGCAATCTCCAGTCTACATTGAGGGGCACTGAGATAAAATGGCATGAGTGTAGATACTGGAGCTAAGAGAACTTGGTTCAATTTTGTCTCTTCTCATATTCTAGATATGTAACTATGAGCAATCTGCTTCATTTTTATTAACTATAGTGTGTCATCCAAGTAAAAGTGGTTATACTATATTCTCTTACTTTGCATGAGCATTATACATAAAATGTCTAAATTATAGACTGTATTATTGGTATTTTTTTAAAGATTTTATTTATTTATTTGACAGACAGAGATCACAAGTAGACAGAGAGGCAGGCAGAGAGAGAGGAAGGGAAGCAGGCTCCCTGCTGAGCAGAGAGCCCAATGCGGGGCTCAATCCGGGGACCCTGGGATCATGACCTGAGTGGAAGGCAGAGGCTTCAACCCACTGAGCCACCCAGGTGCCCCTATCATTGGTATTTTTAATGAATTATTTTAGTTAATTGTAGACATTCCCATCGCCTAGTACTGTTATTCAGTAACAAATTTTAGTGAAGAACCTCCTTAATTCCCAGTACTCTGCTGGGCATTAAAAAAAGATACAAACGTAGTGATCCAAAGGGGCACGTGTACCCGAATGTTTATAGCAGCAATGTCCACAATAGCCAAGTTATGGAAAGAACCTAGATGTCCATCAACAGATGAATGGATAAAGAAGATGTGGTATATATATACGATGGAATACTATGCAGCCATCAAAAGAAATGAAATCTTACCATTTGCGACGACATGGATGGAACTAGAGCGTATTATGCTTAGCGAAATAAGTCAACTGGAGAAAGACAACTACCACATGATCTCCCTGATATGAGGAAGTGGAGATGCAACGGGGGTGGGAGTTAAGGTGGTAGGAAAAGTAAAAATGAAAGAAGATGGGATCGGGAGGGAGAAAAACCAAAAGAGACTCTTAATGTCATAAAACAAACTGAGGGGGGTGGGGGGAAGAGGGGTTGGGTGAGGGTGGTGGGGTTACATCATATGTTTAAATAAAGCTTAAATAAAGTAAAAAAAAAAATACAATAGGTAAAGAGATCAAGTCCTCATCTAATAGGGATTTGGGCTAGTAGAGGAGTCAAACATAAACATAAACAAACTCAAAATAAAATAAATTCAGATACGTGTGTATATATAATCCCAAATTGCAATAAAAGGATTGATGCTAATCTGATCTTGGTTGACTGAAAATCTTCATATGAATCTGGTTTTTTAACTCGTGATCTTTTTTTCCCTATCAACTGCTTTCCTACAGATTCTGGATCTTTAACCCATATAGGGTGATTCGGCATTATGCCACCCCACCCTCTAACTCCTGCACTATCTTGTTTCCAACAAGGCTGAAGACAATGGTGCCTTCAGGGATAGGTAGACCCACGTTCCCACTCTGAAGTATCACTTGGCATTGAGGTTTTCCCCAATGCCCTTATATAAACTAGAAAACCAGAACTTGCCAACTCACCATGCTCCCTTTTTGCCTTTTATCATCTAACATAATTTTTAATATGTACACGCTGCTAACTAAAATGTAACATCTACAAAACCTCTAAATTACTGTGTTCTTCTGTCCTATGCACTAAAGCATACTAAGAGAATATCAGAGAATAAGTGTTTAATATTTCTTAATAAATGAAGACTAGAGATGTGACTGTAAACCAAATTGAAAATGGTAATAGGCTCCAGAACAGTAAAAGAAAAAGACTTTATAGCCTGCATGTTTTCTTCCTCCCTTTTCATCAGTTTTCTTCCATCTTTATTTCCTATCCCCTTTATGTTTTTTTAAAGTTTTATTTAAGTTATTTCTACACCCAACATGGAGCTCAAACTCACTACCACAAGATCAGGAGTCACATGCTTCTCTGACTAGCCAGGCACCTGTTTTATCCACATTAATTTTTACCCTTTCTCCGCTAAATATTCAGGGGAAAGTAGATGTGGCTATCAAAAATGAAGAGAACTTGAAAGAAATATATGAATAAACTCTGAGGGAAATGGAAAAAGTACAATGGTTCCAGGGCACATATGGAATGATTAGAAGCTAGACAGGAAAGGGCTAAGCATATTCAGGTTTCATAAACCCTGTCAGAGTCCATTTTTTCCAAAGGATAATAGAAGCCAGAAAAGTATCCTTTGGGGAGAATAACATGATCAGATTTGTGTCTATATTGCTATAAACTCCTTTTCTGATATTCCTCCCATTTTTGAATTCTATTTTTCCCCCTCTGTACCCACAACAACTTCAGTTTAATAGAAACAACCTTCATACAGCCAACCTTCATGTGATAACTTTGGGATTAGACATCCATTGGCTCCCTGAGACAGGGTTTCCTCAATTTGTCTTCTTTAGTAAGGCTTTTCTGTCCCTCTGAACCTCCACAAGAAGTAGGCGTGATATTCTGCAACCTCCCCCACTGCTCTGTGTCTAAAAATTTGCTTCTCTTGTAAGCCTCCTGAAAACTACCAGAGTGCTCTTATTTTATCTCCATGCAGCTGTTTATTAGCTCCAAGGCAACTTCCTTGATATCTTCCTCATTAATTGAGGATATAGCACCTGTTTCATTGTAAATCATCAAATCTTATTATCAATCTGGAAGGGTCTGATGTTTATGTGTATATTCTCTCCAACCTCACTGTCAATGTGATCTTTATAAATGTAAATCACAACATGTCACACCACTCCTTTGACTCTTTCTCAACTATTTTTTTTCTTTCTCTCTCTCACTCTCCTACATTTACAAACAAACAAACAAATAAACAAAAGCATACTCCTTAGTCTCTAACAGTTCTCAACCAGGGGACATCCCCTAGGCAAAATGTCCCCTGGGGAATATTAGCAATACCTGAGGACATTTTTGTCACAATTGGAAAGGTGCTACTGATATCTAGTGGGTAGAGGCCAGGAATGGTGCTAAACAGCTTAAAATACACAGAGTAACACTTCCCAGCAAATAATTGTCTGGTCCAGTATGTCAATAGTGTTAAAGTTAAAAATACTTGGGACGCCTGGGTGGCTCAGTTGGTTAAGCAGCTGCCTTCGGCTCAGGTCATGATCCCAGCGTCCTGGGATCGAGTCCCACATCGGGCTCCTTGCTTGGCAGGGAGCCTGCTTCTCCCTCTGCCTCTGCCTGCCTCTCTGTCTGCCTGTGCTCGATTGCTCTCTCTCTCTCTCTAACAAACAAATAAATAAATAAATTTAAAAAAAAAAAAAAAAAGTTAAAAATACTTGACCCGCTAAATCCTCAGTGATTTGGAGCCTATCAATCCAACAGAATTTTTACTAATCTCTTCACTCACTCACTCCCTTTTGAGCCACGCGGCCTCCTTTCTGGTCCTTTACTGCCAAAATTTTTCCTACCTAAAGGGCCTTGGTCATTATTCCTGCCTACAACAGTTTCTCCTGTCTCATTTCAGATGGACAGCAGTGTACCATGGCGTGCACACAAACGGCATGAGTGGGCCAGGAGTCAGATATGAAACACCCAAGGAAGCCTGGCAGAATTCAGGGCATCATTAGGTATGTGAAGGAACCGGAGATTTTACCTAGGACAACGGAAGCTAGTACACAGAGAACAGCATGAAGTTTCTGTTTTGATGTAATGATAATGTTTCTCCATGGTAGCATCTATTGATCATATTGCAAGTTCAGGACTTGGATATTTTTATGAAGCTTTTAGCTCATATATTCTCCCAATAGCTCCATGATAAAATGAAGATTATTTACATTTGCTGGTGAGAAAACAAAGTGGTTAAACCCATCTCCTAGGGTCACACAAAAACTCACAAGTAGGATAGGCAGGACTCCATCCCAAGACTACTCTGATTCCAGACTGAGTTTCTCCCACAACTACAGAGCAGACCTGTAAAAGAATGACAGTCAAGACAAGATAGCAATTCTGTATAAAAGTTAGGGCTGAAGTAGGCCAAGAGGCATTGGAAACATGAATCCAAGGGGCTGCCCTAAAGAGAGGGAATTATTAGACAGATCTGAGAGACAAACTTGGATTTGACAAGACTTAAGAACAAAACGTGAAGAAGAGGGAAAGAGGAAAAGATCATAACTGAGCTGGTTTTTGGCTATGATAATAGGGCATAGGTATTACTGTTCTTTATTTTTCATTACTGTTGAACATAATAATGGTAGAAATGGTAAATGGCTAACTCAAATTACACTTTCAGTTTTGTGATTATAGAGAAGTTCAGTAGCTACAGAGATGTGGTTCAGGAGAGAGGAGAGTCTTCTGACTTACAGGTTAGTCATCAGCAACGGGTAATGGGTGCCAGGACGTGGATAACATTCATCTGGGTGAGTCTGTGCAGTGAGATGGAAAGTACTCCTAGGTTATAAGTCAGAGGAAGCTCAACACGTGACAGTGGAAGAAGCAGAGAAGGTGACCAAGAAGGAGCAGCTAAGTAATACCAGAAAATTCTGGGCAAATCTTAGATATAAAGGGGAAGTTTTAAAAAAGATAAACAGGTAAACAAAAACAGGTAAACAGGTAAACAAAAGGTAAAACAATGTTCAGTGTTGTTAGAGCCTAAATATGATAAGCACAAAGATATTACAATTTGATTAATGATATGGCGGGTGAGAATTTAAATGAAAACTGTCTTGCGGACATGGAAGTAGAAGGGAAACTGTAATAGGTTAAGATAAAAAAGTGAAGGCAAGTATAAGCAGAATGAAGACAGGGAAGGAAGGGATCAATTTGTAAAGAAGAAATGTATGCCTGAAGTAGTACAGGTACCAAAAGTTTATCAAAAGAGAAGGAGAGGTTGAAGGCACTGTGGGAGAGAGAAAGGGAGAGAGAGAGACAAGAGAGACAAGATAGAGGTATTTTCTTCTTAAGAAGATGGAAGGAGACAACATCTAGAGTAAAAATAGGATCAGGCTAAGGGGAAAGCATGCATTTTTCCACTTTATCTAAAAAAAAAGAGGAAAGAGAATGCAAATGCAGATGACTCTGAATTTGTGGAATTCATTAGGGATCTGGTTCAGTAGAATGTGCTTTTTTGACTGTCACTATTGTTGCAGTGCTGAGTGTGTTGAAACCAGCTGCTGAGAACAAGAGGAAGGTGGGGAGGTAAGGCAGAAGGATTCAAGGAATTGAGACAATGTCTTAAATATCTATTGCATATGGGAGAGCAAACTAAAAAATAAAATGGTTGGGCCTGTAGGACAGCTGAGCATGCACTGGAAAAGATGCTAGTATGTGGAGTTGTTGATTTTTTTTTTTTTTCTAGAAACACTGAACACTCCCCTGATCCTCACACTCCATTATAGGCCAACAGAAGAAAAATTTGGATTCCTTCAAAGGTGAGAAGTTGCAAGAAAGGTAGACTAAAAGATCATAGGACATGTTGTTGACTATATTCACAAGAGATTTGAATACAAGCTTCAGATAGAAGAGACATCTCTTGTGAGGGAGTAATTAAATGGAAAAGTTAGAAGGGTAAAAGGAAGTGATCAGATACTGAAATGTCTAAATGTATTTCTGAGATAAACTACGCTGGTGGAAGACTAGGTCCTAGTTTGGTCATGACTAGAATGACACTGGAGATACTATGGTCAAACATATCTAAGTCCAGGTTATTCATCTACAGCTGTTAACTTCACTCTGGTAGACAGCAGGCTTGTACAAAAAACATCAGCCAGACACCAGTGCTTCCTAGACATCAGCTCTTCCAAGCATCCCTTTCTCCTTACTGTATCAATCATTTCTTAATATTTTTATATACTATTTCATTTAACTACATACTCAAATTTTTTCAACAAGAAATGCTCCCTCTTTTTCACTGGACTGACTGAAAACGCATTCGTATCACAAAAATCATTTAAAATGGTATACTTTTTTAGACAACTATGATATAACAGAGGAAATATCACTGGTTGAACCCAGTTGGCACTTGTGAAGACAACTGATGACAGGTACATATGCAGAAAGCTATATGACAGGAGACTGATATTCCAGAATCCTTATAATTTATCCTGGTTTTACTGTAACTATGATAAAAATCAATTGCTTCATGTCTGCTTTTCATCTATAAAATGAACATTTAATGTTTACACATTGCAGATAATATTTATTAAGTGAAGGTCTGCATTAAGCAATCTATCTTTCTGAATAGAAAATATGATATATATTGTCTTCATTATCAACAATTAATATTTACTGCAGATAAAAATGAACCAAAGGGAGATAAAGCTATGTTTAATAAACAGGTGAGTACAAAAAGATTGAAAATCAATGAGGTAAAACTGCCTTCCTCTTAAAACAAATTAAAGTAAAATCCATTTATTGCCAAACCATGGACTATAATTTATATAACCATTACTTTCAGGATTTAGAGGATCTATGCATTAGTCCTGATAGATTACAGAACTCAGACACTTTGGCAGATGTCACCATGAACTTTGGTGTACTTATTGATGGGGAAAAGTTATAAAATAAGGATGATCCTACGTGTCCCCATCAACAAAGATATACTTCAGAAGCATTTCAGGTGCCATCTATAAGCTAAGATTGAAAGATGAAACCGTTTTTTCTAACAGTATTATTAAAATGTAAGTGTATATAATAAACTCCCTCTATTTAAAGCGTATAATTTTATGTTTTAATAAATGGATGCATTTGTGAAACCACTGCCACAATAAAGATAGGGAACACTCCTTTTCTCCTAAAGTTTCTTTTTGCCATTTTTCAATCCTTCTTTCCTCTTCCCCCACCCCCACCCATAGTCCCTCATATCCACGAACTCTGTTATTGTAAATTTTCATTGCCTGGAATTCCATAAAAGTGCCATATGGTATACTGTATAACTCATTTTGTCTGACTTTTTTCAGTATAAAAGCAAATCTGTGTATTTCACCATGTTAACAAACTAAAGACAAAAACCAGAAACTCAAACATCCATTAGTTGATGAAAAATAAACAAATTGTGACACATCCACATATTGGAATATTACTTGGCAGGGAAACAGAATGAAATATTGGTACATGAGTAAAATGGACAAATCTCACAATAATTGTGCTGAGTGGAAAAATAAAGATAAAATTATAATAAGCTGCATTATTTTATTTTTATGAAACTCTACAAGTATCTGCAAAACACATATCTGATAATGATCTCCTATTCAGAAGATACATGTTCTGTGCTTTTGCACTGTAATATGCAGGCTACCCCAAGATATGCCAGTGTCATACTGATGACTCTGAATTAAAGTTACTTGAGAAACATCCAGTGCAAGAAAACTTTGATGCCCCTTTGTCTCCAGAAAGCAGGAAGTAAATCTCCAATGTGAAAGGTACTATTCCCTTGCACTAGGAGATGGGGGTAAGGGTGGGGGGTGGTGGAGACATCCTTATCAAACACAGGGAGTTCATGGTCAGAGAAGCCAATATAAATAAAGCTTCTTGTTTTTAATGATTTTACTACTCCAGGCCAATTTCTGTTTAGAATTCCATAGTAATCGAAGCTCTCAAACTTAAGGTTTCTTTGTCCTATCAATTACTCAAAGATTTATGCTTGCCTAAAAAAAAAAAAAATGTAACAGCTTCCTGCCCAGGTCATTTCTTAGGTCCCGTATCTATGGGATCTCCCCAAGCATGAATTAAACTTAATTTTCTCCTACTAATCTGTCTTGTCAATTCTTAGACCAGAAGAAACTTGAAGGTTTATCAAACTGTTTCCCTCCCAACAGTGTGAAAGACAATTATTTTATAATCAATAAAAATGACAATAATTCTTATATTCCTGTCTTGAAATCAGGCATGTATTTTGAAATGTATCAAATGTAGTGGCTTTTATTTTTTACCAATGAACACTGAGTTGCCAACTTTGCATCATTCATACACATCCAAGATCTACCTTAGTGAAGTTGTGGCATGTTATTTTTTAAGGTACTTCTAAATATTCTTTTCTTTTTATTTTACTTAAGAGGTTTCCATTTCATTTTCTGGGCTTTCTTATTTTTGTTTGTTCTTTTCATTTTTATGTGTAATGTTGTGATTTATAATTAGAAATATATGTTTGGTCTTCATTTCATTCCTGGCAAAGAACTCCTAAAAACCCTTGTAATTTCCTAACTGATAAGAGCTATGGAGGCATCTTTTGTCACAATGTGTGATCTTTTGTACTCAGTTCCTGAAATAGCTCCAAAATAAAGGTGAGTGTCTTTTATTTTTCAAAACAAGCCCCTTTCAAACCCCACCTGAATTTATGCTTATGAGATGATTTTTGGTAAGCCCATAGATAACCACAGAGTGGGGTCTGGTTGCCAGCGAAATTAACCTTGTGATTAGAGAGTTGGAGCTTTCAGCCCCAACCCCTGACTTCTGGGGAGGGAAGAGGGGCTGGGGATTGAATCAATCCCCCAAACCAATGATTTAATCAACTATCTCTATGTAATAAAGCCTCCATAAAAATTCCAAAAGTATGGGGTGCAGAGAGCTTCCTGGTTGGTGATCAAGAACACATCCAGGTTGTGAGAGGTTGTGGTCTCCCCAAACTCCACAGGGACAGAAGGTCCCTTCCAGACCTTGTCTTCTATCTCTTCACCTGTTCTTTTGTATCCCTCAATATCCTTCCTAATAAATCAGTAACGGTAAATGAACTGTGTTCTTGAGTTCTGTGAGCAGTTCTATAAAAACTGGGAAGGAAGCAGTGGGAACCTCTGGCTCGTAGGTAACTCAGACAAAGGTTGTGGGGACCCACTGCTTGCAGCTGGGGTCAGTCTTGTAAAATTGAGCCCTTAAGCTGTGGGGTCTGCACTAACTTTAGGCAATGAGTGTCAGAATTACATTAAATGTCCTCTCATATTAAATTTCCTCATAATTCCTAGGTTCACTCTTTATTTTGTTTTTATCTTCTTTTGTTGTTTGTTTCCCCCGCTTTGCATTTCACTTTCTTTTTCTGCCTGGACACTTTAAGGATTCTTCAACTTGAAGTTCATAGAATTCACTAAGATATATCTGAGGAACAATCATGATGTAACATGTTGTAACACTGTTATGTGATGTAACAATGTTGGTACAGCACAACGTATCTTTTTGACCTACAGTGGTTTTGTTTGTTCATTTTTTTGTTTAATCCCAGAGAAAAAAATGTTAAATTTTGGACATGCTTATTTTTATAACTTGGAAATAGGATTTTTGAAATATCATCTGCTCTCTTATCCATTATGCTCTTTTCTAATGTCTTTTAGTTTTATATTTTCTCCATCTCCTTTCTTGTTTCTTTAATCCTATTCCCCCATTGAAGCTGAATTTAATTTTCTTTTTAAGGTAGTAATCTCTCTAAATTAAAAATGAATATTTCAAAGATACTGTTTTTGGCCATAATGTTAATAGTATTTAGTGAAGAAGAGGAGTTTATTGAGATCTTACATGTAATTTCTTAGTGCAGTGTTCCCCAACTATGCAATCCATTGCTTACTCACCACAGTACTTACAACTACTTTCATATCATTCCTTGTATCTATCTTTCACAGCAGTCTCCTACTTTCTCATTTTTAAACATTTTCTGTGCCATTATGTTGCTGCAGAACTCAAACATGAACAATCATTCTTTGTGCCCTAATATAAATTCCTCCAAACTAGGAAAAAAAATAAAATGGTGACTCCTGGCCTATTTCATTTTTGGTGTATTTTTCCATGGTGGTAGAAAAATTTTTCCACTACAGAACACCAAATCTATTAGCATAATTTCCTTCTAATCTCCTCCACTCACTGTATTCTAAATTGAGGGTTCCAAACGAGATTTTTAAGAATTTTGTTAGTACTTTCTTTCTTTTCATTTGCTCCCCTCTTTCTTTCCACTACCACATCTGAAGAGTGGTACAGGAAATGAATTGATTCCTATAATCTTATATTTTTGGTATTTACACCCACCTTAGTTTCCCTTAGTTTGAGAGTTGAAATTCTTTCTCCTGTATACATCTTGTTACTGTATTTTTTTTAATAGAGGGTTTGATGATTTTATTTCTACATCCATCTTTCCTTAAGAACACTGGCTTTAAAAAATCAGATACTTAACAGATTACTTATTGCTCTGTTTTTACAAGAAACAATTTCAGTCAGTGAGAGGTTTTATATAATTTGAGGTCAGGTATTCTATAGAAACTCATAAACTAGATCCCATTGTTTCAAATATCATTAAGACTATCTTTTTCTTCTGATGCTGTTTTGTGTCTCCTTTAATGTTTAGCTCTCATCAAGATGACTTCCTCTGTTTTTCCATACTATGTTAAGTAAATGTTGCCTCTTATAGCTTCAGATTTTATATACTATAACTTAGAACTTAGTTCAGCTACAGAGACCATTATGTCTCACAATACTATCTGTACATTTCCCAGTAGGAACTAAGTGTGGGTCTTGTGCCCACCGCTATACTCAGCATGTCAATTTCAACAGTAACTATGTGGATGGAATCTGAGTAAAGAATGTTAGTTCCAGACAGATAGATGGATAAGGTCCTATAGAATCAAAGTAATGATTAGCCACTATAACTAGTTCTAGGAATCATAGTTTCCATGATGCCCAAAATTGCTTATCCTGACCCTAGAAAACACACAATCAACAACTTTCACACCATATCAAGAGTCCATGGATCCCCAAAGGTAATCTCTGGTTCCAGGAAATTTCCATAACTCAGATTAAGAACTCTCACAAGTGAGAGATTGATGCACATGTAGGATCTAGAATCACTGGCATTAACCTTCAGTTTGGAGACCATTCTAAGGTTTCATTCCTTCACTACGAAAGGTACTAGGATAGTAGGAAGAAGGATAACCCTAAAAAGATTTCACTATATTACATACAATTATAAAGTTAATTGCTGTTCACTTTCTCCTGGAGTAAAGATGAAATGTGTACTCAGAGTTGCTAATCATTTCAACCAGGTTATATTGGCCAGTTCCCTTTGGTATTAAGTACCTTACTGCATTCTGTTATAGAATACTTTCATGGAATTAAATGCTATCATAGTCATATTTAAGGTATTTGATAGAAAAAAAAACAATCTTTTTTGATAAGGCTAAGTGGTATATTCAAGACAAGGTCTGGAGATGCTTGCTAGCCTGAAGATCATAATTAAGCAGAACTGTTGATCTGTTGTAAGGTAAGGTTTTAAATAAATCTGACACCTTGAAATATATACATACCCTTCAGGTAAAACACTGTAAAGAACAAGACTTGCAGATTCAAGGATGATGCTTCAATATTTATATTTCCTCTTTTACCATAAATTGCTTAGTACATTTATATAATGTGCAGAGTTATTTAGATGTAAGCAAAGGACCAATATGCCAGTCTGGCTGGTTACAATTTAGTCAACTTCAGAGAATTTGAGAACTCTTTCAAACTACAAGGGAATTAATATTTATGTAGATAATTTGTATCTAATCATCTATCTTTAAAAAATGAAATAATTTGTGAGAAAATACTTATATCTAAAGAGTACCTCATTTAATTTTCAGGATCTGGTAAAACTGATTGTTTTAAATTCTAAGTACTATCCAGTTTATTCACCAAGGACATCGGCCTTTCATTCTTATTTGGATGTCCTGTGGTATAATTCTGTCCAGTCAATTATACAACATTTGGTCATGCAAGGAAAAAGAGCCCTATAAAATAACAAGTCATGCAAGTGAAATACTGATGAGGTGCTTCTATATTGCTTTCCCCCATTGATGTTATTCTAGTAATTTTGTCCTTGTGTTTAAGATGGCTAACCTGGCACTTATTATGATAACAGCATATGCGAATAAAAGAATAAATTACGAAGTGCATGATTCCTATTGATGTAAGCATTTGTTCTCTATCAGGAATGTGCCTGGTAACAACAGTCAAACAATGCTCTTTACCTTTCAAATTGAACACTGCACAATGCCTGACTTTAGATATAATTACTTCACATAATTGTTTCTGTCAAGAATAAATGAAGCCTTAAAAGAACAATGCAATCATTACAAGTGGAGCATCTTAAGATATATATTATACTGGGCCTTCTACCCTTAGTGTTTTCTGAGTTGATATTAATGACTAAAAGATTCTTAAAGCCCGCATCTTCACGCACCAAAAACAGATATCTGAATGCCTGAACTCTTCATAAGTAATTTTAATACACTCTTGTTGCTCAATGAAAACCTAGTAAGAGCAGTTATTTGTTTGAAGTTAACTTATTCAGCCCAAGCAAAAACATGTTAAAGACACAGGGGAAGAACAGGATGTGGAGTCAGCTTCTACATTTTTAACACCAAACATCACATAGTATGCACTGATAAAATAATTTCTTCAAGTCACAGAGTTTTATTTTAGAATTCCCCATTTGCAAAGTATACTGATATATAATACTCTGACTTGAATGTATTTAATGAAAAAAGTCATAAAGTGGTTTCCATGCCTATACAAAGCTGAGACAGTTATTCAGTAATTTCTGGATCTCCAGACATCTCTATGCCATGAATTTATATATATATATATATATATGAATTTATATATGAATATATATGAATATATATGAATTTATATATATATATATAAATTCATGGCATAGAGATGCCATATATATATATGTATATATAATTATATATAGTTACACAATTAGATAACAATTTTTTTTAAAAAAGATTTTTCAGAGAGAGAGAGAGAGAACATGCACATACAAGCAGGGGGAGTGGCAGACAGAGGGAGAAGCAGGCTCCCCACTGAGCAAGGAGCCTGATGTGGGACTGGATCCCAGGACACTGGGATCATGACCTGAGCCAAAGGCAGACAACCAACTACCCAGGCATCCACAATTATACATTATTTTTTTCAGAAAAATCTGAATTGTCTCTCATTATATTTAATAAAAAATTACTGGGAACACTAACTTCTTATTTTTCAGTGTTTATTTCACATTACTGGAGACCTCCTAAGTCTTAAAAGGTTTGTGTCACTGAAGTGTCATGGAATAAGAAACAGGGTGCTCTGAGTGCAGCTACATAAAGAGGGAAGGCCTGAACTTACTGAAGAAGGGGTTGCCAAGACTTCCCTAGAAAAATACCTTGGAACTGAGACGGAGGAAGGATAAGCAGGAATTAACTAGATAAAGTGGTAAGGATAATTTAAGGAAGAGCAAGAATTCATTCATTGAGCAGGCAGCAGGAACAAACATGAGGATGGAGAATGAGTCCAATGAGAGCGTACGGCTGCAGTACAGAAGTGGCTAGGGAGTGTAGGCTGTAGCTCAATATATGGAGCTTAATAACTACCTTAAGATATTTTTGCCATTTTTAGGAGAAGCAGGAAGAACTCAGAGTATTTTAAATATAAAATAAAGATATTTCTATTAGAGCTTTTAAAATATCCAATTGACACCAATGTAGAGAAAACATCTGGGAGGGGTGGGTATGTGCAAAATCAATAATAAGAAAGCAGCTAACAGCTTTTAGCTGTTGCGGTAATTCCAACCAAATGTGACAGGAGCTTGGACAACAGAGGTATAGATAGTTGGGACAGAGAAAAGCAAACATGCTCCATTTATATTAGAAGGAAAGAAGCAGGACCTGGTGAAAGATTAGACATGGAAAGGGTAAAATAGAAAGATGAGCCAAAGACCCCTTCCAGGATTCACCTTGTGCAATTTAGGGCATAATAATCCAACTCAAAGAATGAAGGGATGAAGATTTCATGGAAGGATCATGATGACCTTCAGATGCATCAGAGGCAAGTCTCTTTTTGCTGCATTCATGTAAAAGAGCTGAAAAAGCCATTGGACAGGTATGCTGTGGAGCTCAGAGATTTCTGAGCTGCTCTACTGTATAAAGTCTTCGAAGGATAGATGCTAACTAAAAGCAGGTGCATGGGGGCACCTGGGCGGCTCAGCGGGTTAACGCCTCTGCTTTCGACTCAGGTCATGATCTCAGGGTCCTGGGACAGAGCCCTGAGTCGGGCTCCCTGCTCAGCAGGGAACCTGCTTCTTCCTCTCTCTCTGCCTGCCTCTCTGCCTACTTGTGATCTCTGTCTGTCAAATAAATAAATAATTCTTTAAAATCAGGGGCATGGATGTGCCTACCTAAGCAAAGAGTACCAATTGAGAAAGAAAATAACCTACCTCAGTTCTTGAGGGCTTCCAAGTAAACCTCATTCACATGGCATGTTGAAACTATTCAATTTCTTAGGAAGCAAGAAGGTGGGAAAGTAGAAGTCATTTCTTATAAGTTCAAAGTTTATCACTGATAAATGTTTGCTTGAAAACTTTATTGATAGCTGTTATCTACATCAGGCCACAGAGCTAGAACTCAGCACCTTAAAGTCTCTCTGTCTCACAGCCAACTGTTCAAATCATCTCACTGCACCTCTCTGAAAAATTTCCATTTAATCTCCAGAGAAATTTTGCACTAAATTCAAAATGTCTTCATTCCCACTCCTCATATCTCACCCTCATAAAAGGAATCTGAGCTGAAGCCCTTGATCTCACATCCTTTTCTCATATCCATACAAGTATAGCCAGTCAAAAATGTCTGTATTACCTATAATTTTATCTTTTTATCTATCTTCTTAAAACCGATGGTTTTAATCGATGCATAAAGTGTGAAATTTTAACTCCTAGGAAGTATCAGTCTAAGGTAGTAAGCAAACCCTTTCTAACTGAAAAAGGTATTTTTTTCCTAATGTCTTTTCATTATTTGATGCTATGGATCTTACTATCTTTAAAAATTTCTGGTTTTGCTTTTGTAACACTATTTTCCCTATTTTCTCTTTTCCTTTGCTGGATTCTCTTCCTCAGACTTCTTCAAAAATGTAAATTTTCAGTAATTTGTCTGCAGCCTTCTCTTCCCTTAGTACCCTCCTTCTGTAATCTCAGTCATTCTTGTAGCTTTAACTGTTTCCTGGGAATAAATGAACATGTAGATGAGTGGAAGGCATATGGGCTTAGTGTCACTTATGGTTTAAATTCCAGCCCTACTATTTCCTAACTGCAGAAAAGGTTTTTGTTTTTGTTTTTCTTTCTTTCTGTCTGAGCATCAATTTCCTCAATAAAATATGTATCATTCTCTATGAATACAGTACAGTCCTATCATGGATTTTATGAGAACCAAAAATATACCCAGTTGGCAGTCAGTGAAGGATTTCTCTATTACTAAATCTAGCGCTTCAACCCAGAGTTCTAATGGATTTCAGATCTGTATATCCAGTTGCATTCGGGCATCTCCCCCGGGTTGACAGACAAAGTCTCACTTACCAGCTTTCCTCAAACTAACCCCCCATTCTGGATGTTTGTCTCACCTAATTATATTCTTATATCCCAACTCTCTTCAAGTTACCCAAATCAGAAACCTGAAAGCTACCTGAAATTCATTTAATCAGTCATACCCAGTCATCTTGTCTTATGAAGCCATTGCCCATATATATTTCTAGTCAATTCCATTGTCTTGATGCTTTTTGCACTTTCCAAAACTTTCATTGACCAGCCTTCTTAATCAGTCTCCTGGCTGGTTTGCTTCTTCCAGGAATATTCTCCTCCAATCTACCTTATCTGATACTGCTGGAATTCAGACCTCTGCAACATTATCCTTGCTATGAATTACATTGCTGAAAAGTTTGTCCCTTAAGATTCTAAGCCAGGTCCTTTGAAATCTTAGCTTTTGCCTAACTTTATCACTCCAATTCCCCGAACCTTAATGTTACCTCCAGCCATACTAAAATATGTGCAATTTCCACATCAGAGTGTAGATTTTTAAGGCTATTTTTTTCTGCCTAGAATATTCACCCCTTTGCACTCACTCTTCTCCCACCCTTTTACCACTCAAATGTCACCTCTCCCTGACTTATCCCTATCTTGGTTAACGGTCTAACCCATTCCATTTCCTTAGCAAATTATACTATTCTGCACTGCCAATATTTGCTTACAAGTTGTTTTGTTTTCTCTCACTTGTCTATGTTTCCCTTAATGTTTCAATTGTGAAATCACTTTTGTTGTTCTAGGAACATACTAGATATTAAGAATGAACCTTTTTTTTTTTAAAGATTTTATTTATTTATCAGATAGAGATCACTAGTAGACAGAGAGGCAGGCAGAGAGAGAGAGGGAAGTGGGCTCCCTGCTGAGCAGAGAGCCCGATGCGGGCTCGATCACAGGACCCGGAGATCATGACCTGAGCCGAAGGTAGAGGCTTTAACCCACTGAGCCACCCAGGTGCCCCAAGAATGAACCGGTTTTTAATGAACCGATGAATGTTGTACTAACTTTTCTTAAAAAAACAAACAAACAAACAAACAAAAAACAAAACTATAATATCCTTCCTGCAATTGTATTTTCTCATTTCAGAGTATTTCTTCCTTTCCTTAAAATGACCCTGATGACTGAATACCCAGCTCTACCACTGACTAGATTGTAAGACTTTTGTCAAGTTATGTAGCTTTTATATGTCTCAGTCTCCTTATGTATAGACTATTAATAAGCTCACAGGTGCATTGATTAAATGTTTTATATTTTTGAGGAAAGGGTTTAGAACAGTAAATATTGAATATTAGTCTTCCACAGTGTTGCTAGGAAAGATGCTAAAAGTAATGCTGTGCCCCAAATCCATTTTTAACCCAAATTAAAAATATATTTGATATATTCTTGTCTATAAACCAAAGGGTTTATATGACTATCTAGAGCTATTATCTATTTTCATGTGGTATGATTCAGAACTCTATTTAAAGTTATATCAAGTGCTAAGGAATTCCAAAGAATTTTCTGACATAAAAAGGCAGTGTTTCATTTTCTCTCAATTTCTTCAGTGACAACATGCCAGCAAAATAATCTAATGAATATATGTTTTGAATCAATTAAAACTTATTCTGGGGTTCGCCAGTACTGTTATGATTAGATTGTAATGCCTACATATGAGGTGAAGTTTATGGGAAAATTACCTAGATTCATAGTCATTTTTTTTTTTTAATTTTGGGGCCTATACGTGAGCAAATGATTTGACTGGACTTTGTTCCATCAATGTAAATGAGGATAGGTGAAACCCATTATATTCTCCCTGTTATCTTTAGAGATAAATAGTGTAATTGCTTAGGGATTCCTTTCGGAAATAGGCAGATAAGTTAGATACTCAGTTGCTTTGAAATGTAAATACACAACTTCAGAAACTAAAGTGAGGCAGGGTGCATAACTTCACCCTATACTATACTGGCCCCTCAGGATGTATGAGATATTTCACAATATACAGGATAGAAAAAAGGCCCACTGTCCATCCTTAGGTAAGATCAAATCTTTCCAAATTCTCAATCTTGCAAATGTAGTTGACATACTTTTACAAATAAATTTTACTACGAAAAAAGTATTTTTTTCTTGAATCCAAAACTGGGTATCTAGACATTCTGTTTTGTTTTACGCATGGGAGAAAGCCAAATGGCCATGATATGGATGGGAATATAGTACCATAAACAGTCCATGTTCATGATCTTTGTATAGGGCATATTTACAACCACTGACTTGCACACTAATGTTTGTTTCCAAGTTTAATTAGAATGACTGGCATATAGTTTATTATCTTAAAAGAAGCAATTCCTGAATGCCATTTCTGTCTAGCCTCTTAGTAAGTGCCTGTGCTCCATGGTTTGAGTTGTCACTGTGTAAATATAGTCAAGATACAATTTTATCTAAGTATAAAACATAAATGACCCTGACTTTTAGCAAATGACATCCATAGTATGAAATTTGCAGGATTAACAGAACTACCTATTAGATAAAAGATGTGGTGATCTTTTTACAGAGTTAGCTGTTAACTGTTAATAAGATAATATGAAAACTAATTTTGGAGCATTTCAAGAGGAAAGAGTTAGCAATCACCTTTTCATTTTAAAAACAACAGTAGTGCTACTTGGTCTTGGAATATGATTATTCTTTGAATGCCAAAGGAGGAGTCCTTCATAATTTAACATTTTAATCATTTCAAGGTGATTTGCTTTTACTGTGAGAAACCCTGTGTTGGCACTTTCCCCACATGTTTCCCAGGCATAATCGCATATTAGTTGCTATTTTCTCTGCAACATAAGACTTAATTATGCTAAAGAAAAATGCTTCTTTTTTAATAAAAGGTGTAAAATACCACTGGTATCCAGTTTGAGCTAATACTAAGACTAGAAACTCTTTACCCCTAAAAATGTCAGTTCTGATGAAGCATTTAAAAAAATTCTAAGAATCAAATTCAAAATGTCTTTACTAAGCTGTTTTATGGTTGCATGTACCATTGGAAATGTGATGAGTCTTCATGTAAAAATGCTGATTTGAATTAGATTTAGAATGTATGTCATCCTCAATTAGCCTTTCCTTCATCAAAATGATCTCACAAATACGGAGAATGAATCTTTATTTCCTCCTTTGCACATGGGAGGTCATTTGTCAGATTTAATATACTTCTACCTATGTCTTCCTACATGCTTGGAGTTCAAGATGGATGACCATGGACTTCCAGAAAAAGTTTCTAGCTTAAAACTTAAATTTAATTTTAATATAATGCCAAAACCATTCACACTGAGACTGAAAATTAGAATAACATTTACTAAAATAACATTGATTTATTTCCATTTGGGGAGGAAATTTTGTCTCCCCCCCCCCCCCGCCAGGAAAATTTATATACTAGTAATTATCTAGGTAATCCAGTGTGAGAAACATTACATGGTAAGCAAATTTTTCTTGAATCATTTATATACTTTTATGGGCTAGACTTGAATTAATACTACTGTCTGTGATATTATATAAGTGCAATCACTTATTATGTGGTTGTTTGTTTAAACTCAATTAGTCTAAGGAATTTTATAAATTTACATCCAACAGTTGGACAATTATGGTGACCTTCAATACAGGTATCAATTTAGAAATTCCAAAGCCCAACAAAAAATGGAGTCTGGCTAGACTGGTGGTATGAGATCTATGTCTTGAATGGTTTGCCAGGGTACCCTCAAAACATGGTTATGACTGCTTTCTCAAGAAACATATATATCCAAAAGAAAAAAAAAAGAAAAGAAACTTAAATATCCATTTATCAAGGTGCTACTTGCAAAGCCAGGTATTTATAAGGACAGTCCCTGGGGCATCTGGCTGTTTAGGACAGCATTTGAGTACCTGCAATTATAACTAAGAACTTTACTTCCCCTGTGAAACATTTATCCTTAGACAAACATTTAAAACTAATTGTGCTGGTTTGCTTGAAAGTTAAAGAATCACCTCCTTTTGCAAGCCTTACTGAAGACTTGGGAGTTAAGCCTAATACTATCTTCAAGGTGAGACAATAGAGAAAATAATGAGAAATTTTTCGTTCTCGCTTTTGTAATAAAAACAGTGGCTGCAAAACTCTGTCTTGTACAATAAACCCTAATGACACTCATAAAAGAAGTTAGAAAATAATGCTACATACTGCATGTTCATGAAACATTTGGCTCTATAACAGTAATAAAAAATTGTAACAAATTTTAAAATGTTACAAAAGAATGCTTTGAAGAGTTCAATGGAAAATTCAAAGGACATAAATAGAAGATGATCTATAGAATTCCAAAAGGATGAATGGAGTTGTAATTATGTAAATTTTTATGATTCTTAAAGATGCTTTATAAATACAAAGGCAAAAACAATTACCTACAGGAATTTTGATATGGATTAGAATTACAATGTTCATAGTAATTGTTTTTTTTTTTTTTAATTCGGGTAAAATAGTTACAGAAGAACCCTAAAGCTCCTGCTGTAACGAACAATCTATTAAAATGATTGTAAACGCCAGCTGTATGTTGTTTCTGCTTCTTAATGAACAATATTGTACTATAGTTTCTATTTCAATAGTCATAATATTAACCCTATAACCCACTTTCCAGACAGTATAATTATAATAACTGTATACTTAAATATTAGTTTATAGCTCTTTATGTTTATCATTTCCTTATTTTGTACCCTAATCAATTTATACAGTCACAGGCATCAGCTTAATCGATAAAGTATGTTTGGGCAAAATCTGTAGCAGCATATGAACATCACATTTTGGAAAACAAAAGATATAATGTCCTCTGGTGATCGCTGCAATAAAAATCTGAACATAAAATTTGAAGATGGGGCACCTAGGTGGCTCAGTCAGTTTAGCCTCCAATTCTTTTGATACTGGTTCAAGGTTATGATCTCAAGGTTGTGATACCAAGCACCATGCTGGATTCCTGTTGGGTGTGGAGTCTGGTTAATGATTACCTTTAAATTAAATCTCTCCCTCCCCCAAACCCCACCCCTGCTTATGTGTTATAGCTCTTAAATCAAAAACAAAACTGAAGATAAATCGTCTTGGTATTGTTTCTTCACGTGAAAAAGATAATACATGAGTACAACCCACAAGACAAAATGACATTGTATTTGATATTAAACAGAATGATTTCTTTTGAATTGTATAACAATCAAAAGAAAGACTTCCTATATAATAGGTAATTATATACTTAAGGGTAAAATATGCCATTAGATTAAAACTCTGAATATTGTTCAATACTGATCCATATAGTCTCCACTCCTATAGAACTTCCATAAATAATCAAGGGAGATAAGTAACATTAAATAATAAATACGATTAGCTTCAGTAGTGGGAAGGGATACTGTAAAAAGAAAATGTTGTAACAAGGTAGAGGGTGAATGGAAAGAAGAAATAGAGAAGACTTATGTAGAAGTTACCATTAAGCCAAGACAGAAAGCAGTCAAGGGCAAAGACGTGAAATTCGCTGAATGGCATCCAAGGTACAGGTAACAGAAATATAAAAGTGCTCAGAGAAAGGAGATGGGTATTGAGAGAGACAGAGGAAGGGCCAGAAGAGAGAGTGAGAAAGAAGATGAGGTAAGAAGCGTGTAGAGACCAAACAGCAGTGAAAATAATGACAATTCTGAAGAATTGCATTGAACATTTAGCATGTGCCAGCTATGCTTGGTTTTAGTATTTAACATGTGGACACCACTGAACCGTATCGCCAAGGTAACACATGTAGTTTTTATTCAAACTGAAATGGGAAAAAGTGGTTTTTGAGACCCCTTACAGTTCTGATAAAATCTGCTATAAGCAGAGGAAACAGTGGGAAATATGGTTCAAGGGAGTTACTCGTTTTTTAAAAGATGACTGAAGCCATGTTTGTATGAAGATGGGGAAATAAATGCAGTGAAGGAAAGTCATGACTCAGTTTCTTCATCATTAAAGGGGAATATAAAATCATGACTTGTTATAAGAATGGAACAAAATTTGTGTTTGTGTTTAGTTCCTGACTTATAGTGAGTACTCAAATAGTACCTACTAAGATGGTGATGGAGAAGAGGGGAAAAAAAATGAAATTACCATCACCAATCCTTAAGTAAAGGCATTTAAGGCTTATGCCTCTCTTTAGTAAAACCAAATGGTTAGGTGTTATTGACTTAAGTTGTGTAAAGTGGCTGCAAATACATTTAGAAGAATCCACTATGTTAGCATTCCAGAAAGAGTACCAAAAGGAAAGACAATTAAAAGGACAAACTGTCAAAATTAGTCAAATGATCTCAAAATTCTTTCAGGGATATTTTTCTGAAGGTGTCTGCTTTATAAATATCAGTACCTCACTGTTATATATCTATGGCAATGAAGCACAACCATCTGTTTTATAGGCTTCACAAAATGCATTTTTTTTTTTTTTAGGTAGAACAAAAATATTTCCATCAAGTGTAGGTTTCTTAGGTCTCAGAAATCAAAACCTAAATAGAATGTACTTCTGACTACTTCAGTACCATGTAACCATTAATACATAGTGAAATCATGTCCAATTTAAACTGCAAAGACTAAATTGCAAAATGTTTGACGTTGCTTTAATCTTCTAAGATTCCAGACAAAACTGTATCACATGTATCACATGTGGTGAAATGCTTGTCCCTACTAAAAGATGCTCTGCCTTAAAAAAGAATCACAAAATTACATTAATTTCTGATTATGGAAAGGAAATTAACTTGAATAGTAATTTTAATTTTTTTAATAGTCATGCTTTCCTCAAATCTGTTTTGTGATTTGGCAACATAGGACATTAGACAAATTGGTTTTTAAGTTCAAATAGGCACAGGTGTGAGCTGCTGAAAATTTGCCCTTCAATATTAGGAAACTTGAATAGGACACACTTCAACAACTTGTTGAAGACTTCCACTGTAGTCAATGTACAAACATATAGTAGGAGTTTGGGGAAGCAACAATTAGAAATAAGAAGGGAGACAGTATTGCCAAATAGCTTTAAGATTAGGTTTGATGAGGGGCGCCTTGGTGGCTCAGTGGGTTAAAGCCTCTGCCTTCGGCTCAGGTCATGATCCCAGGGTCCTGGGATCCCCACTTCGGGCTCTCTGCTCAGCGGGGAGCCTGCTTCCTCCCCTCTCTCTCTGCCTGCCTCTCTGTCTACTTGTGATCTCTGACTGTGAAATAAATAAATAAAATCTTTAAAAAAAAAAAGATTAGGTTTGATGAAATCATAAAAGTGACTTAATATCCTCAGGTCTACCACCTATCTTTTTCATCACTGCTACTTCACTAACATGGCCCTTTTTTCCTCTTGTCTTCTACTGTAGTTAGTTTTCCCCAAGTCAAGAGTACGGGTGCCAGATCTGAAGACAATGGTAAAGCTGAGGCCATTTTCCTACAGGTATTCTGGAAAATGAGATCATGGAGGAGTTGGTGAGGAGTGGCGATACTCTGTGTTCCAATTATGAGTAATGGACTCTCAATATCAAGAGGCAGTTGATCCAACCATGGGATTAGTGACAGTTGGCAATATCAGTGCTGCTGTCCTGACCCCCTGACTACAGGGTGTATTCAAATGCATTTCTTATCTGACCCTTCCGAAAATTTTTAAGCAATCAAATACCCCATGTTAACTTCCATTCCACTTAAACTATCTAGAGTTGTTTCACTGTTTCAATTACTGCAATAAACTTTGATACAACAGTTGCCCCTTTTTAAAAATCAATTATCTTGTTTTACCCTGCATTAGCATATTCAGCAGAATTTGTTAAATACCAAGGATGTAGAGAAAACTCTGCTAAGTGATTTGTGTTACCTTTAATGCACATGACGATCCTCTTTTGTAGTTATTACTACCACTATTTTACTATTATGAAAACTGAGACTAAGAATGGTTAAGTAGTTTCTCCCAAAGTTACACACCTAAGGAAATGTGAATAATATTTCCCTAGGATTACTGCAAGAATTGTAACAGTGTACTTAACGGTTCTCAGATCGGAGAAGATAACACACATCAGTTCCTTCTTCCTCTCCCAATGGCTCAAGAGCACATATTAGCAAACTAGGTCATATTTAAAGTATAGTCTAGCATATTGTTGGCAAAAAGATTTCCACATTGTTAACCACACCTGTTTTACTAAACTTACAGTGCTATATTTTTCTTCTTTTCACAATCACCTCAATACTTGGTTAGCTGAACAAAGTAACATTCCAAAATTTGAAAAGTTATGGCTGTGAAACAGATTTATTGCCCAAATAGAGAGATGGTAGAGGGGATATAATAAAGAGCAATTTTAATTTTTTCTCAAACCCAAATTAGTTATTAAAAAAGCAGAAAATACCAATCATCTAAATGCATAGTAGATGAATCAGTACAACCCATTCATAGCATTAGATACATTATAAATGAACACCAATGATCTTTAGCTTTATAATGAATAATCATAGACACTGAAATAGAAAAAAAAATATACTGTATTAACTCTAATTTCCAATGAAAATTTAGAGATTATATTTTAAAAGAAATACTGTTTTACCTACAGGAAGGCAGAATAAGGAACTTGCATATCGTATCAACAGGAATAGTTATTTATTTTCCCCCAAGTTATAAACTACAGATTTCCTTTGTCTTGTTCCCCATGTGAACATAAACATTGTTTTGAAAATTAACTTTACTTTTCTGTGTCCATATTTGCCTATTAAGTATGATTCAAGGCTTCTTTGGTTTTAGGCTATAGAGAATTCTTCAGTGGAAAACAGCTAGGAATTATAGTTTCGGAATCAGGTATACTTGGATTATATTCCTATCTTCAATACCGACTAGTTTAATGACACTATGAAAGTTATTTAAACTCTATGATTCTCAGTTTCTTCTCTGTAAATGGATATAATAACCTCTGCATCCAAGTATGCTGTGAATTAAATGAGCCCCCTCACACCATTTATTACTACCTAATTTATAAAGCTTAACTATATTAAAGAGATTCAGATTTTTGTTAATACTCTAAAAAATTTTCTTTCCTTTTGCTATTTCTCCTCTGATTCTTTAGAGCAGGGTTTAAGTTTATAAAGGGAGAAGTTACTTTTACTTTTTAGGCTTCCATGACTGGATAATAATGGGATAGTTACGGAAAAGTTCAGTGATTTTTTTTTTTTTTCTTATTCTCCTTAACATGCTAACAATGCTATAAGGTGCTATTATCTGGTTAGGTGAAATCATGCTGGCTTCTGTTCAGACACTAAAATAAAACTTTTTGACTACGTACTTGGGAACATCTTCTCTGGTGAAGTTTCTGTTTTTAATGGCAAAGCAAATTGTAGTACCAAATAATGACTAGAGACTAACTGTACACAATTTAATCTGTAACAATACAAACTCTAGTAAGTTTTAGTTTCTCCCAATCATATTGCTAAGCATGCACTTTTCCTCGCCAATTTACAGCACAGGCTTATTGTACAGCAGTGATACCCTACTTTCAATGAGTATTTGATACCTTGCCTCTAATACTTTTTTGTGGCCCACCTAAATGCAATACACAACTTAAGATTTTTTTTTCACATGACAAAATATAAAGGCATTTAAAGATATTCCATAATTTTCTCTTTCCCTTATTATACTGTCAATCTCTCCTTATGTTTGTTAGTGATATAGTTTAAGTCTTGATTCTGTGATGCTATGGTACCAAAGATTCTGATTAGCAGATAGCTAAAGCATCAGCAACCCAGGCCCCCAGAAATGGCCATCATGGCTAAAGTTAACAAATTTATGGTTGCTTATTTATGTTGCAAGTCCTCATAAGAACAAATATCTCATCATCACTGAAATGGAGAGACAGGGCAAGAGAGGGAGGGAGTAGGAATAAAAGAAAAAAGAAAAGAATGAAGAGCAACAGGTATGAGCAGTCATGCCCCTCTCCTCCCATTCTCTGCTTCCAGTCATATATTCATGAGTTAGCTGACTGGTGAATTTGGGGGCACAGGCAGACATCCTCAGCTCCACTCATGCCTTCCTCACCATTTTAAATCTACCTGCCAGGAGACAGGCAGCATCCTCCTTCCTACTCTGCCCCTGAGTGGAGAGGCCTAACACAGGACTTCCTTGGTCTGGCATGAAATGGACATTTCAAAACAACAAAGCTGGTTCCTTTCATAGCTGGTTCTCAACTAGTATCTTATTTAGACATGGGAATGACCCAAGCATTGAAGGACATTTACCACTCAAAGCTCAGACATTAAATAACAATAGCACCCCTGAGTAACTGGGAAAACCTCAAATATTCCCTCCCTACACTTCAAAAGTCTCTTTAGTTGAAAGCTTCATTACCATACTTTGATTCTTTATAAGAGGAAAATCATGACATTGACAATGTAGATACTAATGCCATATTTGGTAAGGGAATATTATCTAGGGGCAGCAGAAGTTAGCAACTTTTTAATCCATATGAAAACATACATCCAACCCGAATTTATTGATAATGCTAATAATTCTATCTCCAGCAATCTATGTCCTGTGCCCCTCTGTCAGATGGCTATAAACCTGAACAGGAAAAGTTCAACAACACATTTCTAGAGCAGGGTTATTTTCTATATAATTAATATATTTCCATCAAAAATATACCTGATGATATAAAAGTATCAGCTTGAGATGCAGAAGAACTATTTTCCAGTCCTTGTCTTCTAAAGTAACTGACCATCAGTAAGTCACCTAATCTCTATAAACCTGACTTTATTCATCTACACATTGAATTTATTAGACTGATTTTCTGTATCATTTAGCAAACCTAAAAGACAACACATTTTAAAAGTTATACACCTACACATTGGATACATTTCAAATAAGTGAATATAGAATCTCATTATCCAGTAAAGTATTCCAGCATAAAAGAATTCAAGAATACATTGATGTTGCAAAGTGTTTTTCTTTGATGCAGCATAAGTGATGAATCCTATGTAGTATTTTAATAGAATATATTTAGCTAGTGCCTTTAACACACATTGTGCTTTTCCAAAATCCAGATAATATAAAGCTGGTGAGGGCGCCTGGGTGGCTCAGTGGGTTAAGCCTCTGCCTTCAGCTCAGGTCATGGTCTCAGGGTCCTGGGATAGAGCCTCATATCAGGTTCTCTGCTCAGCAGGGAGCCTGCTTCTTCCTCTCTCTGCTTGCTTTTCGGCCCACCTATGATCTCTGTCTGTCAAATGAATAAATAAAATCTTAAAAATTATATATATATAAAGCTGGTGAGCTCCGTAAATAAGAGAAAAACAAAGTGATGGCATCTTTCTCTGACCTGAATGAAGCTGGCAAATGCTTTGAATGCATGTCTTACTGCTGTCCACAGTGCACCCTACTCTGTGACAGTGACACAGAAGCTGTAATTAAGAAATGATCTTTAAGAGGAAAATGTAATGAATCCAGAATGCATTTTGTTTAGTCAATCTAAATGAAGAGGTGGTTGATTACCATGTCCAAAGCAGGCAGCTAGGAATACCACTTCTGATTATCAACAAGTGGAACCTCTACAATGATCTCAGGGGCAATAAAAATCTTTGCATGAACATGGTAAATATCCATAACTTTTCTTTTTTGAAATAGGCTTACCATTTTACTTTCAATAGAAATTAAGACATATGTTGCTGACTTAAGAGTTAATAAAGACATAGGCTCCACCAGCAGAATTAATATTCAAATGGCTACATTGTCTACAAGGCAGTTGAATATCAAAAAGGAAGAGGAGATTTTATTGATCTAGGAAATGGCAGCAGGTTATGCTTATTGTATATAATAAAGACTATTGATTTTGTTAAGCAGAAAAATGGCACTTTAAAAAGCCCATTTCATATCAACTGCAACTGAACAGTACTTTCCACCAGTCTGGGAGTTTTCAGAATCATTTTTAATGGAGCAAAAAGTATAATGTGTCAGGAACATCCTTTATACCAACAGAATGGGAGTTCATTGCTATAATGAAGGTTTTCCTCTAATATCTAAATTGAAATTGCAATCTATTCAACTAACTTAAAATTATAGGCAATGTTCTCCCTGTAATAAAAAGACCTCGAACTAAAGAATAATTTCTTCAGCTTACCACCTAAGGAGTTTGAGAGGGAAGAGGTGTCTTCCTAAGAAAATATGGGTAGGTTCAGAAGTTGATGATGATACCTGAACAGAAAGCCGATACCCATTACTTCAGTAAGTTGTAATTATTTCAGGGAGTAGTAAAACCTCAAGTGCTACAGGCCTAGAAGTTACTGCAATCTTCCACCGAATCACTACTTATTGATGTTTTATAATATGCTGATGGAAGGGACAGTGCTTGCTACCACCTTTATACAGTAACTTCAAAAAAAGACTAATAATTTCTGTAGAGTTCTATAAACTAGTGAGTATAACTACTCAACATGGTCTACTAGGAGGTACTTATTTTGCTTGTGTGTTTTATAATTCACAGATTGATTATGAAATAAATTGTTGCAGACAGGCTAGAATCCAAGTGTCACTTAGTTCACCATGTATCTGAGACTGATGTCAAATTCTGACAGGGGACTCAGCTAGACTACATTTTCCAGTCTTGCTGGTGGTAAAGGATGACCATGTGCCTGAGATCTAGCGAACAGACTGTGAGAAGTAATGTGTACCAATTTCAGGCCCGGGCTACCAAAGATTTCCCTAAGCTCTTACCCATGTTCTGTTCCCTTTCCAGCTGGCTGAAGTAAAGATGGCCCAAGTAAAAAATAATGACAAATGTTAGAAATGGTCTAACATCTACCTTCTTGAGTTCCTGATTGACAGTATGAAGGAGAACTGCCCTGCCTTGCTATCTTTTTTGCATACTCAGAACTATTAGATAAGCAAGAAATAAACTATGTGTGAGCTATTATTTATATTTGACCGATTATATGTAAGAATTGCTATAATTATTTTGACTGAAAGTTAGCACCTTAAATAGAATATTGTAGCAAAAACAATTAAGTTATGGATGGTGAATTATGTTGTGCTTTGAAAGGCAGGCAGACAGCAAGAACACAGAGTACACCGGAAAGCTTGAGGGGTTTGCTGTACTTTCGCATAACATCTGGTATAACCACTGCTACCAACAATTTGAAAGAAGGACTTACTAAGCCTGTGACTCTAGAGGGAAATGCTGGAAAGAGCCAAAATGGCATTATGTATCATTTTTACTTGTTTTTAGCAACATATTACAAGAAGGAAATGATTCAACAAAAAAAGAGCTGGCCAGGTTGCAAACAAAAATGAAAGGGAAGCGAGAATATTCACAAAACTGGAAACTTCAAAGGTTAGAAGAGGCACCTTCTGGATTCTAAACTGTGAGGCAGAAGTCTAAAAAAAGTTTGAGAACAACAAATTCCATAAAGACCTCTCAGCTTAAAAAGTAAAAAGGCATCCAGCCCTTGAGCAAAGATCAGGTGATTAGTCAAAAGCTGGTAACTTCCCATTAAAATAAATCTGGGGCTGCCTGGGTGGCTCAGTGGGTTATAAAGCCTCTGCTTTAGGCTCAGGTCATGATCTCAGGGTCCTGGGATGGACCCTGGCATTGGGCTCTCTGCTCAGCAGGGAGCCTGCTTCCCCCCTCCACCTCTCTGCCTACTTGTAATCTCTGTCAAATAAATAAATAAAATATTTTTATAAATAAATAAATAAATAAATCTGTTACCCCTGTTTCACCTGGATGAGGAGAGGGAGAGAGAAAGAGAGATAAAAGCACAAAACAAAACAAACAAAAAAACAACAACTACAAACATATTTAAGAACTAAGCCAAGTAAAAAGCTTTGGGTCTACTTATAGGTCCTAGAACTGCCTTGAAGCAAACTGGTCAAAAGCATTCCAGGTACTAGACGGAGGTATATTTCCTTGACTCTATGCTGAGAAAGCCTGTGTGAGCAAATCAAATTTCAATTTGCAAACTCTCATCAGAAGAAAGCAGATCATGTGAGTGTGAGGCCCTCCAGGAAAAATAATCCCAGCACCTACTTCAGATGGGGCCATAAGAGGTAATGGATGAGACAGGACCTCCAGTATGTGGAACTAGGGGGCAAAAGAGAAAACTGGTAAGAGAGTTTATGCTGGAGCAGAATCTGGGTAGAATAAAGAAATTTTCTCTGGAAAAGAGAAGAGGGTCTTTACAATGCCTACCCTGAGAGGTTGTATTATGGCTATGGACCTGCACGGTTTTATGTCTCTTACTCTTGTTTCAAAATGGAACACGGATAGTTTACTGTGTGTGCACTTTTCTGTATCCATTCAATTGTATATTAGAAGGGAAACAGAGGCAGGTAACCAGTCTAGTTTATGGATCTTCAAACCATGAAGAATTACAGAGATCCTGGATTTTGAGCTGTATGCAGTTATTGGCTAAATCACTTTGTATTGATTTCCTTAGAGACAAGGTGACTGACTTTTCTGTGTGGGAAATTGGGCATATATTTTAGTAACTGTGAAAAGTGGCTCATGACAGACAATGCTCATTGTCACAAAATCTGCATTTTCCTCTTCAACACCCAGCTAGACAGATGTCTCAACCACACTTGCAGTTAGGTAAGGACCTGTAACTCACCTCTGCTCAGTTAAAAAAGAGTATGAACAGAAGTGACGTGTACCCCTTCAGGGCCTGGCTCATAAAATTATCCAAAAATACACTTTTTTTCCCCCATCTGGTAATCTGAAAATTGGTAGATAACCATTATGCTTTAGAAGTCAGCGATGAGAGACCATCTTTTGTCTGGGTTTCTCCATAGTTTTGTGGAAAAGAGACTCTCTTATGACCTCTGCATCCGCCCAGGATTCTACATGAGCATGATAAACTTCTAATATTTTTAAAAAACATTAAAGATTTACAGACCAGAGTTTCTAAGCACTTAACATTAATCTAATGCTCATGTTCCTTGGTTTTCCCTCTACTGAAAAATACTATAAAATAGGAAGATAAAAAAAACAATTTTTGACGAAGGATACTAGGACTCCAAATATAAAACTTCTCATGATTAAATTTCTACTTCAATTAAAGCGCTCATAGAAAATAAAACTGATTTAAGCACGGAAATAAAGAAATGCTGACCATTCTTTAATATTTAGATGTATCAGTGACTCAGAATTTGTGTGAAATGCTGAAATTTATACAAAATAGGACATATGAAAGATTTACATTTCAGCATCCTTTAGATTCTAATTCCTGTTTACCTGTATAGTACATGGAGTAGATTTTTCTTGCCCAAATTAAGTTTTTATATTATTTTGTTATTCCTAATTTAAGATGAAGAATTATCTTTGCAATTTTATGAAAAATTCACCTAAAAATCCATTTTATTGCAGTCATAGAAAGTTACAAATATTATTAGTTACTAAAATTCGTTTCTTCTATCAGTCCAGTTTAAGTAGATAAGTTTCATGATTATGCCAGCTAAATGTTTTATACTCTCCTGAACTTCCACAGCAATTTGTGATTTTATATTACTTTTTACTTTCTGCCATATATTATAGTTTCTTTTATAGATCTCCTATTATAGAAAGCTCTTTGAATGTTTTCACTCAGTTCAGCCTTTGTCCTATACCTTCAAGCCTCTACAACATATTAAAATTAGAAACTGTGTTTTGCTCAATAATATATCCTAATGCACCCATTTATTCCTTTATGAGGCCTCTTTCAGGTCCTGGACCGTATCAGACTATGACCGGAGATAAATTTTAAAGAACATCACAGCAGTACAAATCACAAAGGATAATTTCTGTGTAATGACAGCCGCACCACTGCTGGCAGCATGGTGTCCCTACTCCTGAGTGTCTATCTAATGTCAGGTTTTGCATTTCTGATGCTATTCATGGTTCCCATTCCCTAGGTTGGGTAGCCACTGGCTCCTTGTGAATCCAACCAGCCTGAATTTCCACTTGACTAAATGTACTATGTAGAAGGAATGTACACTTCCACTCACTACATGTATATAAATGAGCAAAAAAATAATAATAATTAAAAAATTGTTCTTACTTTTTATAAATCTCACAGTTTTACATGTAGTAAGCATAATTCTCAAGGAGTTACAAAGCTCAGAAAAGATAAGAAAAGAAAAACCCAGGAGCCTTTCCAGGAAAGCAGCTCTGAAACTAAACCAAAGAAACAGAACTAGCCCTTGTTCTTTCTTAGAAGATGCACGCAGAGTCAGAGTGAAACATACAAAATATTAACAATAACTTCCTCAAGGAAAGGGGATGTATGAAAACTGGTCTCTGAAGATCTTATGGTATGTATGGGGTATCAGAAACATAATTCATATTCACAGTCTATACCTTTTTATCTTACATATCACAGATACACTTTAAGAGTTAAATACATATACTGATTTTTTCCAGACGTGTATCACTAGAAACTGCAAGTACATATTATCTTAAGACAAATATATTTGTTCTTTTATACCTCTACATTTGACACTGAGTGATGTATAGATTTGTTAAATCACTATATTGCACACCTGAAACCAATATAATCCTCTATGTTAAATTATACTGGAATTAAAAATGTTTTTAAAAACCCCAAAAAATTGAAATAAAGAAAAAAGAATAGCTATGTGCTTCCTCCCCCTCCAAAGTCATTTGCTAAAATTAAGAGACAATTATTAATGGGTTTCTTTCTTAAAGAAACCAGTGAGGGTAGTAGGTCCATGAAGAGAGGCAGGAAAGGAAACTGGGGGTTATCAAGAGGCATTCATCACTCTGGCATCGGTGTTAGTGGATGAAAGCAGTGGATCCCTTTCTAGGTTGTAGGAAAAAGAACATATTGTGCAATTATGTCCTGTGCTGAATATATTGTTGGCATTCAACCAATTAATAATAACAAGAATGAAAACAACTCTGTCTGCGATAAGAATAAGGCTTCCAATATTAGTCACAGTCTGTTTAGCTTTAGGTTGGCTTAGATAAATGTAGTAAAGACAAGGAAAACATCCCACTCCACACTTTTTGGCTAATTTAATATCTTTGCTAAGTGCTTAGGTAGTACAGTGACAGACATAAAGAAAAGTGCATGGATTGATTGCACTGATAGATAAATAGAGTCCATTTTAGCACAAAGAAAAACCTTTATAATTAGATGTGAATACCTGGTTTCTTGCCATCCATCACATATGCAAGTTTAGGAAAGTATTTTTGTAATGAATTAGAAATGAGTAATATTTCATAATGCTCATGATGCATTATACACATCCTGCCATAAATGGCTCAGTGTGGACCGACAATCATAAGATTCGAAAATGGTTCAACTTGTTTCAAAGACCTTTCCTTGTACTTCTCTGCCAAAATTTTTTGAGCAACTTAGCATTTTTCAAACACATGAGTCATTCAAATTTCACAAATGTTTTGTGTAATTTTCCTAAAGCAACTACTGAAGTCCTACCTAAGTTCTTGGCAAATAAATCCAATGGTAAGTATTTCGTCAGTCCATAAATTGAGGAGACACAACCTCCATAAAAATGTTCTAAGACCCTAATTTAACCAATAGCACTAAGAAAATAGGCAAAGTGAGCATTTCAAATAAAATTTTTAATTTAGTGAAGAAACAATATGCATTCTAGTTTATATATAAGCCCTAATACTGAACTAAGGGGGGGGG
>ML104138.1:165920-233849 GCA_003697995.1 Taxidea taxus jeffersonii
GGGGGGGGGAATCAAAGTAATTACATGCTATAGCCTCTAATTTTATAAGGAAGATAAAACAAAGAGAAAGAAAGAGAAGAGAGAGAATGGAGAAGGAGACTAAGAATGCACCAAGATGTCTGATTAATGCTACCCAAATCTGATCAGCACAAGAGAAACATTGATCAGATACAGGAAGCATACTGGAGAGCAGGATAATGACTGGAATAAATATGGTACAAGCCTATAGTCAAGCAAGCTTGAGATTTTATTGTTATTCTGGAATAAGTAACAAAATCGTAAACTAAAAATAATCTGAGTTTACACAAAGGTAGCAGACAAGAGGGGCCATCTTCTCCAGGTCAGGAGTGGTCTCTCAAATTTCCCCAACAAAATAAGGGGAAGCAGAGAGTAATTTTACCAAAAAGGTTTCGGTGAGGGGTTTTTGTTGTTTTTTGTTTTTGTTTTGTGATTTGTTCTTATTTCTTAAATATTGTCACCCAAAGTTCCAAAGTAAATGAAGCTCAGATGATAAAAACTATAATGACAGGAAGAAACTAATACAGCAGATTATCTCTAAGAAAATTTACTTAATATAAACAAGACAGTTTATTTGCTATCCTTTCTGTTAAGTTTCTAGCTACATCAGCACAATGAGGCAGGATTCTTAAAGTCCTGTTTTTAAAATGTTAATTGCTTATAAGGAATACAAAAGGGAATTTGCTTATTTTTATTCAATTTCACAAGGATTTGGGGAAGCATCTAAAAGGTTAGTCTTAAGAGATTTCTAGTTATAAATTTCTCTTGATTTTTAAAAAATAACTACTAAAATGACAATAAAGACAATTAATGAAGCCAGTGCATGAAGTTATTAATGGGTCCGAATTGCTTCATAGCCTTAACTCTCTGCCTCAGGTAAACCTTTGACAATAAAAATGTATAAAATACATTTGGACAATTAGAAAATAATGAAAAGCATTCAAGAATGACATTTAACAAAGGCAGATAAGGGGATATTGTACTTGAAAAAAATGAGCATTTATAGATCAGCTGCCCCTGATGTGATATATCATAGATTATTAAGAAAATTATATACCAGTATATTGAATCAGCTGCAATTAGTTTGGGGGTACAAGGAAATGGACTATACCTAATTAATTTTGATGATGAAAGACACTGATTCAAGGGAATATGTTTCAAAATTATAAATGAGAAAAACACAAAATTAAGAAAATAAGTCTACGTTTACACGACACATATAAACCTAGCAAAGAAACAATTACAGAAAGACTACTATTGAAAGAAAAATATATGGTAAACAATAAAGACGAAAAATATTATAACACAGAATGAGCTCTGAAGAAGATATGAAAGCAGTGTGCCATGGTGTCATAACAGGATGGTAACAATGACTAGGTATACTATAGCCTTGACTCAAAGTAACAAAGTTCAATTTATAATCTCAAATTCTTACTTACTAGCTGCAGGACACTGGGCAAGCTGCTTAGCTTTTTTTTTTTTTTTTTAAGGTTTTATTTATTTGAGAGACAGAAAGCACAAGCAGGGGAGCAGCAGGCAGAGGGAGAAGCAGACTCCCCACTGAGCAGGGAGCCAGACACAGGGCCCCATCCCAGGACCCTGGAATCATGATCTGAGCCAAAGGCAGACTCTTAACTGACTGAGCCACCCAGGTGCCCCTGCTTAGCCTTTTTGACTTTCACTTTCCTTGCCTGTTAAAGACATGAAGATCTGCATCAAGAGCTGATAACAGAAATGTTTAAAAGGCCTACCTCACAAGGAGAACCTGATGTATGGAATCAACTCAAACCTGAATGAAGTTAGACTAACTCCTAATTTTCTTCATACATTGTTAGAATTATCTATCCTTGGTCACTCTGACTTCTTTGCTAGATTCCTCAAAATCAGTATATCCAATTAAATAAAGCAGACACATTTAAAGGGCATATGAAAGAAAACAAGCAACAGTCAATTATAATTATAACCATTTTATTTAAAACCATAAAACTTAAATAAGGCTAGAAAAGGACTTCTCATAAAATTTGATTTAAATAATCTCTTCAAAATATAGATTTTTTAAAAATTTACCTTATTTATGTCCATGCCTTAAAGGTTACTTCTTATTAAAAAAATAAGATTTTTAATTTTTTTGATACTTTAAAATATGAATAGAGAACATAACTCTTTCTATGCACTAAAATCAGCATTTATCAAATGATAACTTTCTTTCTTTGCATTATGTACCCTCCAATTTTAAAATATTTTAGGTTTTAAGTTTTAGGAATAATATAAAAATTGATAATGGGATGGAAAAAAGCAAGAATGCATTATATCTATTTTGTTTTGTTTATAATAACATATTGCATTAATCAAGGCTTCATCCAGATAAATTGAAACTGGTTCAATTTCTTCTTGTCAAGGAGAAGAATATAAATGTTGTACAATTGTATAATTGATTTTGTGATTCAAAAGAGGCTCTTTAGTAGAGATAATTTATCAAGGATGACAAAAATGGTAAATGAGTATTTCCTTGGAATTTGGAGAATTTTCTCATTGAAATGTTGAATTTTCAAATGTTCAATATTATAATGATCAAAGATTTTTTCTCAGAAAATACATTCCTTAAAAGCTTTCTTCATTTTTACAGTTTTTAATCTAAATCAATTCTTCAACTTTATTTCAATGTTGGGTTTTCTTTCATTTAAAAAAAAAAAAACTATGAAGGAAAGCTATCGCTATAGATATATTAAATAGAAACAACATTGTTAATAATTAGTTGAGCTTTACTATTAATCTTCTAAACCCCAAACACATTGTCAATTTATGTTATAGTTTAAATTTTATTTACAAAAATAATATTTGATGTCAAGAAATTGAAATAATACTGCCGGATTTTATATATGGGTCACATGCCTTATAGTAATGTATTAATCAAAAGCTTTCATATATATGAATTTTTTCTGGCTTATCATTCTCATTTTGTTTAGAGCTACATATATTTTCACTGTGTCTATAATAATAATATCGGGAAAATAATAACCTTCAAGGAATCAGATGAAGTCTCTGGTGATGTCACATTCACTCTGACATTTATACTGACTTCATTTATGACAGACTGAAGGTGAGGAACAGGTCCAAGCAAGAGGTCACCTTGTGTCAAGACTGGTATACAATCTGTCAGATGCAGTGACTGTGAGTCTGCTAATGAGGAATTAACTAGACAGAATGTTGCTATTTGACTGTTTTCATGCACTCCAAACCTGTTAAACAATGCTAATCAGGTGTTTATTAAGTGAAACCATTATGCCAAACTCGCTGCAAACCTCACCATATGTCAGAGAGGTTGTAACATATTATTCATCCATTTTAGAGCTAGATTAATAAGAGTCATTTACTAAACTTTCCTTTTCTTAGCCTCTGGCTATGCCTTGGAATCAAGGTTATACTTTTATTTCAGTTTTTCTTGAAATGGACACACTTAACTCCACAAAACTATTTTAAGTTAGTATCTCTCAGTAAAAAGTTCTTTTCATTAATTTTTATACTGAAAATCAACTACTTTAATAAGGTGAGTAAAAGAACATTTCAATTTAAGCAAAATTGGTCAAATCAAAAATGCTTGATAGTGGAATGACTTAAAACACTATATAAAATTGCAAATTTTAGGCTAGAAGTGGGCACATTTGTTTTTAGGGCTCTTTACTTTGGAACAAGAAAGTGGTTGCAAGCAACTCTGATTGGATAGAATTATACTTAAAAATATCTAAGAACGTCTTCTAATATTTCATGTGCTAATAGTTCCTTTACATAAAAGGACATTAATTGTAAGCTCCTTGTAAATTGATACCTAATAGATAAAACATTTCATAACCTAACATGATAGTATCCAGGTTTTTTCTAAGACCAGCGTCAGAACTTACTTAATCCATATAAAACTTAAATCTCTTCTAACAGTTACTTATGTACTCTCTGTATTTTAATATATATTTCATTTTAAAAGAAAATAGCCTTTAAGTCATCAGATCTAAGTTTATATGCAGAAACAGCAATCGACCAGCCATATGATTTGAACAAGTAATGTACTCTATTAATTATTAAATTTGAATAAAAATATTTTCCCAGTATGAGTTTTAAGATTGATACATAATGCAAATTTTAATTGAAAAATATTTTAAAATTAAAGCTAAAATATATGTTCATATTATTATCTAATATTTTAAATATATGTGAAAATATTTTGTAATCTCTTATGGATCAACAGTATCATTCTTACAACATCATCATCATACTTCTCCTTTGTCACCATCCTCATTATCCCACATATTCCATGTGTTTAGATACTTCTATCCAACTAGATCTCAAGCTGCTTAAAGCAAAAACTATGTCATCTTTAAGAAGTTGTCTATCAAAAACTACCTGTATTATGTACATACAGGAGATTAAACATCCAGTTTGTCAGCCTCAACTGGCAATTTTCCTGAAGAAAATTCACCATTTCTTAGAAATTTGCAAAGACCTTTGCAGTTTCAAAATTGGAATTAGATGTCCCTTCTGTGGATTCCCATAACATCATACTCCTTTTGTCAGAACACTTTCAATATCTCACTAAATATAAGTTCTAGGAGGATAGGGACTATGAGGTATAGACAGACGTACAGATCTATACATACCTCATAGTCTCATACATTTGGAGATATATGCACGCATATGTTCATATATGCCTAGAGTAAGAGCTGGCACATGATATGTGTTCAACATAAAAAATTCTTTACCTTGTTGAAATGGTAGATGAAGGCCCAGTTTTTATAGCTGTTAGAAGAAAAAGTCATTAAAACATTATACAGACTGAGAAAAAATGTATTACAGACAATTATTTCCTTTTGGTTTAGATCTTAGGAGTCCCTTTGCCAGATAAAGGTGGCCAGAGGTATTCCTTCCTCATGCTTCCACTCTCTCCAATAATTTGGACATTGGAGCAAATCACTGATTATGTAAACTAAGATACAGAACACCTGTAAATAATATAAATTTCAGAATGAATATTTTTAGAAAGAGGGGGAATTTTAAAGGTAAATGAAATCTGAAAGTTGATCTAGTCTAGTTTCCAAACAGTGTATTAGTTAATTATATAAAAATTGCTGCACAATAGCTGACACCACAGGATTACAGGGGATTATGACAAACTATATGCCAATAAACTGGACAATCAGAAGAAATGCATCTATTCGTGGAAACACAACCTTCCAAAACTGAATCAGAAAGAAATGGAAAATCTGAACAGACCGATTACTAGCAATGAAATTTAATCAGTAATCAAAAAGCTCCCAGCAAACAAAAGCCCAGGACCAGAGAGCTTCACAGATGAATTCTACCAAACACTTAAAGAAGAGTTAATACCTAATCTTCTCAAACTATTCTAAAATACAAGAGGAAGGAAAGTTTCCAAATCCATTCCACAAGGCCAGCATTACCTGATACCAAAACCGGTACAGACACTCAGACACTATAAGAGAAGGTAGAGGTGGGAGAGACGCAGGGGTGGGGGGTGGTGGGGGCCGCAGGTGGCCAGGGAAGAAAGAAACTCTTGGCCGATATCTCTGATGAACATAGACACAAAAAATCCAAATATTAACAAACTAGGTCCAACGACACATTTAAAAAAGTCATTCACCACATCAAGTGGGATTTATTTCTGTGATGCAAGAATGGTTTAATCAATATTCACAAACCAATCAACATGACACATCACATCAAAAGAGGAAGGATAAAAACATATGATCATCTTAATAGATGCAGAAAAAGCATTAAACAAAGTACAACACCCCATTCATGACAAAAACCCTCAACAAAGTATGTTTAGAGGAAATACCTCCTCATAATAAAGGCCATATGAAAAACCCACAGCAAGCATCAGGCTCAATGGTGAAAAACAGTTCTCCCCCAAATCAGGAACAAGACAAAGATGTCCACTCTCAGGGCTTTTATTCAACATGGTTCTGGGAAGTCCTAGCCACAGCCCTCAGATGAGAAATTGTAGGTATCCAAATCACTAAAGAATAAGTAAAACTTTCATGATTTGCAGATGACATGATACCACATATAGAAAACCCTAAAGACCCCACCAAAAAACTAGAATTAATGGATTCAATAAAGTCATGGGATACAAAATTAATAGAAATCTGTTGCGTTTCTTTACATTAATAATGGAAAAGCAGAAGGAGATATAATGAAGCTTTTATGGTATTCTTTTAAATTCATATAAGTTCTGTGCTCTCTCTTTAAAATATATCCTTTCAAAAAATCAAATATCATATGGGAGAGCACTCTAATATTTAATCAGACTTCATGTGTGTGTCCTAGCCTCTTTGCTTCAAAAATCTCCTTTTTCAGGATTAGCCTTCAAAAAAGTAATGTTTCCTTAAATTGAGCACTACTTGAGGTAGTCGATTTGCATTAAGGGTCACAATTTACCCAAACAAACAAATCAACCAACAAACCAAACCTAAAAATACAAACCCAACAACAGTGGTCCCCAGAAGGACTTCTCCTAGTAGGGGAATAACATAGAATCTGAAATGCTGAGAGGGAAAGAATCTCTCCTGTTTTAGCTTCATTACAAGACATTTGGCACATGAAAATTATTTTTTTCCTTGGATGTTCTGCTTTGCTTGGTTCATGAGACTTTTGTTAAATAAATACAGTTGAATTCTTTAGGTCAAATGTACCTAGATCATTGCTCTTTCCCCATATGATAAATAAATTAAAATGCATAAATAAAATCTCAATCACATGACTACACTGGCATTAAACAACTCCAAACTAGTGTGTGAACTTCTAGAAGAGGAGGATTCAGATTCACGTGCTGTTTGTGAATGAACATGTACTTTCACAAGACAATTTCAATGTATAAATAAATAAGTAAATCCAGGAAAACTGAATTAGGGGAGTGAAGAGCATAGGTCTGAAAATTAAATAAACACCTGGAGGAATAACAGCTGCCAGTTATTACTGGCCTTCAACTTGCTAGACTCTTTACATACACATTCCTTAAATCATTTAAAAAATAAAAATAAAAACAGACAAGTTATAAATTAATATCTTTACTTTTCATGAGGAAATTTTGGTTTAGAGAATTCACATAACCAAGAAGTAGTTCAGCCATATTTGAAACCAAAAGGACTCTAATGTCTGAGCTCTTTGTCTATATTCTAATATTTTGCTCCTCTGCGGGAAAAAATGGTGAACGGCACATTTTGCAATTTGTTTCACAGAAAGCACAGCAACTGGATATTTTAGAGGAATCTGGGAATAATTCAACATTTGCAAATTTTATGTTTCTGTGAACTACTCTTTATAGAGGACATCTGCAGGGTGGATACCCATCATTATTACTATGTATTTCTACAGAGATAAAAATGAGGACCTATATGCTAAGTATTTTCCATGGATCTGCATTCATGAGTAAGCTCTGGTCATATATGATATGCATCTGTAATAAAAATGAAACATGTCTTAAGCAAAGTATGTTCTTCCACTGCCATATTTTAGTGCTGAGCACCATTCCATCAATTTCTAGCAATACCTACAAGGTCAAAGAAATAGCTTAATGAAAAATTTCTAATTTACTTGGGTTAATATCCACATTCTTATCTTGGATTCTGGCCATGATACAGCCAAGAGCATTTTGTAATATCTGTTGCCTTCCATTATATTTGGTTTATCTTGGACTTTATTCCTCCATTTGATACCCATCTCATTATACAGACCTCAAAGCCTTGTCAGCAAGACCCATGCTCTTTCTGTTCTCCCACATCAATGTGCATGCATGTGCATGTGTGTATGTATACATACATGCATATATGTGTGTACATATAAAACAAAAAGATGAATCTTTCAATATCTTCTAGGTTTCCTTAAAGTTGATTTCTTCTTCTAAAACTATCTTTAGCATAAATTGTAGTAACAAAACATTGGAATTGAAATGCTTTAATTATGCAAAATTCATCACTGGAGATAAACCATAAATGTCTTTTTGTATGTGAAGAAACCAAGCAACCTCGTTTAGATGTTTGCACTTTTTGTAGCACTGTTATGATTTGTCCTAGAAACACAAAAATTGGAATACATTCCATTTGGGGTGATACCCACCCAAAAAATTTAAGTGAAAACTAATTACATCAATGTATTTTAATTTCACAAATTTGACAATATTACTATGTGTAAACACAGGACTCTTAACATTGTTGGAGGCCCAGGCAATTGAAGGTTACTGATAAACATAAAACATCATAACTTTATAGCTAATCAGCTTTGCAATGTGTTAAAGCTTTCTATTTACTAATGTCGTGGCATTATGATGTTGTGGGAAATATATGGGATTTGGAGACAGATACACTTGAATAAATTTGTAGTCCCCATACTTCTAAACTATATGAAACTCCAACTCTTAAATCCTGTCTCCTTCCATTATAAAATGGGTACAGTAATATCTAACAATAGGATCTTTGAAAATTAAAATATATCTAAATCTCATAATAGTTATCAAATTTATATTTTCTTTCACCTTCAACACTTGCCACTTCAACAGAACTTTCTATTAAGAGTAAAAGGATAACTATCTCTAACAAAAGGTCTGTAAAAATGTGGAGATTTTCACAGCTTGAAAGATTACAGTTCAATATTAGAGATATTCTATTATATCCTATTCCCCTGAGCTCTTAACGCAAATGAAGTACTGAGGACTAATTAACTTGATTGTTTTTCACATATTTTGGGATTCTTCCTTTGTTTTTCTGAATACTTCACAAAGGTAAATATGTTGCTTACACTACAGACCGCTTTGTTATTTATCTTGCATCTGTTTCAAAGTGAACATAAACAAGGCGTTCTCTTTGAAGTTAGAAAAACTCAGTGACTATACAGGTCCTCTGAGTATAAAACAAGAGAAAGGAGTTTTTGTTAGTAAAGATGATAAAAATATAGGCAACCAAGTTGAAAGGATGGTAGAGTTTTATACCCCAAAGCAAAAATATTGAAAAATGTTTCCCTTTACACACAATAACCCCAGGGATATGGTAAAGAGATTAACTACATATAGTCTCCATTCTGATTTACAGCTTCTATTTCTTTAATTGCTATCTTTAGTTCGATGTTGATTTTTTTTCAATTTTCAAATGTAAAAAACATATGTTGAGCTCTTTTGTGGGTATAAAAGCATACCCACTTACTGGTCATCCAACTTATCAGTTTTTGGAGGAATTAAAGTAGATACTAATACCCTATGATCTTAATATTCCTAAAATGAAATATTTTTGTAATGTGAGTGGAAACAATATACTTTAGATTTTGATACAGGAGATTCAACACTTCAGACACTCAAGTTTCAAACTGAATGTCAATTTTCCTACCTGGATTTAGCAATTTTTATCAGTGACACTTAAACTTGTCAACACTTAAAATGAAAAATATCCACAGGAGTGGATTTGAACTACGAATATTAAGCAAATTACTTTTTAAATTAATTGTTTATTCTAAATTGTATATTCTAAAATGCTTTGCCCTCTGCAAATCATGCAGAGCAGAGGCCTAGGCACAAAAATATGAACACTGGGCTAAACAGCACAATCAAGAATAATTTTAAAGCATTTTATCAGTTTAGTCATTAAATTTTTATTTATACCAACACAATTAAGAAATTCGTGAGGGTTAATTCGGAGGGGAAAAACCACCAATTTAAAATCTTTCATTTTCTGCTGAAAACATGTCTGTTTGAATAGTTTTCCATGTGTAATTTTTGAGAAAGCTTCTAGTAATGTAGTTATCAATGCAAAAAATAAATGTTAAAAAAAACTGGATGAGCGCCAAATCCATCAAACACTCTCTCCAAAAGATAACTTCCCAGAGTCCATTCCAAATGACAGTGCCTTGAACATCTTTAACTTTTCCATCAGAACCATTTAGCATTACTACGCTTCTACGAGGCTGGAACATCACTACCATTGTCAGAACCAGGCAAACAAATTTATGATGATGTTCCTGGGAATATGGAACTAATGCAGAGGGGATTTCTCTGTAGTTCTTCATTAACATTTTATTCATTACAACAAGGGAGTTTTAAGAGTTTCCTTTTAAGCAAATTAGGTCACTGGATAAAAAATACACAGCATGGAAACAAAGTGTATTACTACATAGAACAAAAGATCTGGTTAATAAATTATGATAATGGGATTAGTCATTTGCTAATGTGGAAAGTCACATTTAAATATTTTGGAACTTATAAGGAGAATTTTTTCATGTATTTATATTTTCCTTGTCTATTTGGTGGGGGAGGCATTTTTCCTCAGTGATCTAGAGCCTTTTAGATACTTTGAATCACTTAGGAAAAATACGTAGGCAAATATTATGTGTTTTAAGCCTTAACTAAAAATGAAAGGTTGGAGAAAGCAATGTAAAATAGATTAAGAAACAGAATCTAGGAGATGGTCTTCATGAGAATTTTTCAGGTCATTGAAAAATCCACTAAAGATGTTTTTTTCTCTAAAAACAAACATGTCAATTCCCTATATATATCCCTTGATCCAGACGTAGCTTCACCTTCTCATTATTTTTGAATGTACTTTGAAATGTTGGACATGTTAGGTAACAGTATTGACATATTTTTTTCCAAATCGCTTTTTAATTGTGTTCTAAAATGTTCTGCCCTCTGCAAAATGTATTCAGTAGTTAACAAGTAGGTTGAAAGGCTTAGGAGAAAACAGAAGAGAATGAGGGAAGCTAATTCATATAAAGTACTGTCTTATCTTGGGTTCCCTAGAAGTAGACCCTGAGATGATGATTAAGGACCCTGTGATATATTCAGGCCTTGCTCTTAAAGAGAAAAAGAGTGAAGGAAGCTGGATAATGCAGGTGAAGGAGCTGAGCAAGGGGAGTATGTCCACATGGGAACTGCAGCTCATAATCATTCATGCTTTGAAGGAGACGTTGCATTTTACACCCCTTTGTCTAGCAGTTATTGTATTCGGGTTGGGAGTGGTGGTGTTCTTTTTCATCCTAAGGGCAAATTAGCAGAGACAGGGCCAGGTCAAAGTTGCCATTAATGGCCAAGGCTCCTAACAGCTGGAGCCTGGTACACTGGCCATCTGGTAAGGACACCAATAATGCTACACAACTAACAGTGAAATATTAACTCAAAATATCTAGTCATATATTTCTATAATGCTTTATAATATACAAAATAATTTTATGTTCATTATATTAGAAATAGGAACAACATATGTATATATTTTTTACCATATTTTATATGAGTATGCTGTAATTCAGATAGATGAATTCACTACATAAGATATTAAATTTGAAATAGGAATCCTATGTTGGTATTACTGATGTCTCTATTTGGCACAGTGGTATCTTCCATCTTTAAAGATGGAAAAATTGAGGGACCATGAATTCAAATAATGTTACACAGGTAATAAACAAAGCTAAGATTTGCATCCACTTATCACAGAAATATTATACTTTTTAATAATTAACATTTGTAAATCATGGTTTTTATGCTTTTATATAGTACTAGAAATCACATATTTCAAAAAAACTTAAACATAAATGTTCTATTAGTAAAATATTCATCTATATAATAAAATGCCATTTACACAAGGAAAAAGATGTTAATAATACAAAAGGAACAGGGAATAGTTATATTATCCAGTCTGCAGAGGGAAGACAAACAGTAAGAAGAATCTCCCTTGGTAAAGTGATGTCAGAAAAAAAGGCATTTGCTAAGTGAAATTTTGGAAGTGAAAGAATGGGCATCCCTAGTGTCTTGTATGGCGCCAAAGACATAGGAGTTCTTTAATATATATTTTTAGATGAACAAATCACTAATTTTAGACAAGTACGCAACAACCAAAACTGAGATGACAAATATCAAAGTACATAAAGGAATAAAAGTGAGGCAGGAGGTTGAGATGAGAATGGAGAGGTAGGCAAGGATTAGATCATGGTTTTTTGTGATATTAAAGAGTTTATATTTTGAGGCAATGGAGACAGTGACATTGACTCAGGGAGGGAGGATCATTTTAGGATTTTGCTTTATATAGGTCATCTGGTGACCCTCTGGACATTAACAGAAAGATAAAATGGGACTGGATTCAAGGACGCCAGTGAGGAAGTCACTACCACAATCCTGGTTCACACTGGCCTGAATGAGAAAGGGAGAAGTTGAAGCAGCATTGAGTGGAGAGGGACACATGAGTGGCTCAGTTAGTTAAATGACTGACTCTTGGTTTCAGCTTGGGTCCTGATCTCAGGGTCATAAGATTGAGCCCTGTGTCAGGCTCTGGGCTTAGCTTGGAGTCACTTTGGAATTCTCTCTTCCTCTCGTAGGCATATGGCTCATGCTCTCTCTCTGTCACTCTCTCTATAATAATTAATATTAAAAAGAGAGAGAGAAATGAGTGCTTACCGTTGATAAGTATTTGGAATCTAAATGACAAATTTTAATACAAATGCAAACTGTCACTGGTGGGGCCACAATGTTGAATGATTAATAATCTGAGTCTTTGGTAAGGTGACATCTATACATTTAATTTAGAGGCTATATCAATGTGCCTCATGAATGAATATGACAGGAGAGGCACAGAGTGGAGGAATCAAACATGATGAACTAGGTATAGGAGTTGCACACCTAGATGTGTAGTGGTGTACCATTCATGGTCATACCATGAATCATGCATAGAATGAAAGAATAAAAGTACGATAAGTCCAGATTTGAAGGTCACAGGCATTAAACACCTGTGAGAAATATGTGTGAAAGCAAAAATATTCTGTAAAGAATTGAATATGCCAGTAAGCTTGGGCTAAGTCCTAAGTAAGATTAAAATAACTACTAAAATATGAAGAAATAAACATTTCTTAATGCTGGATTCTCTAGACAGGAGTGGAGAGCATTTAGTCCAGTGCTATACACCTCTCAGATATTAAGCATTAGTCACAGTTTTGTCCCATTTTACCAGGACAGGTCTTTAGGATCTCTTATTCCAAGGTTTTAGGAAACTACTAATAATCGTTTAAAACAGAAACATTATTTGAAACCAGTTTGGCATTCTCAGTCTTTGCTACACCTATTTTTATGACAACAAAGGAAAACAATCCCATAATACTATTTTTCTTAAGGCAATATAATAAAGCATACAATTTTGATTTCCATAGGCAGGGAGATTGGATCCATATCTATATCATCTATATCTTTGTGTATACCACACACATACACACAAAAATGAAAAAAATATATATAGCTAATATATATGTAATATATACACACATACATCAAAACATTCTCTAAAAATAATTTACATGCTTAGAATACTCTAGTGCAGAATCATTTCATAATGAAGTCACAGACACCGTGCAACAAATAAGATGGATGGAAATTAGTTTGGCAACAATCCAGGAATTATCATTCCATTGGGATTATATATTTTTTTCAATAATTTTCTCCTTCTCTCCCACCTCCCCTCTGTTTTCCCTACTCTACCCCTTTCAAACACACGGAAAAACAGCCATTCACAGGAGAAAAACCCTATAAAATCATGCAAGTGTACAAAATAGAAAAAAGGGCCACAGGGCATCAATTATGCTCTTCCTGTCTCTTAAATAAATTGACCTCACTTCCAGGTGAACTGACTTTTGTGGAAAAAAAAGTCCCTTGTACTCCGTCTATTCTTGACAACCAGAGCAAATAAAATTTAGAATATTACTAAGATAACAAAAGCTAACACTGCTTTCTGTAATCTCAATTTTCTACTTTCATATAAATGTGCTTTTCATCTTAATTGTCTGGACTGACACAGCCAAAGACAAAGAACCAACCTCACAGGCCAGGGTCCTATCAGCCTTATTAGAAAATGGACTTTATTGTCCAACACACATACACACACACACAAAAGATTTGTTGAAGGGAAAGGACAGAACAAAAGTTCCCAACACAGTAAGATAAAGTCATATCCAAAAAAAAGAGTTATACAGTCTTATCATAAACAGAATGAGCCACCTAAGAAATAGGACAGAATCACAGAACATAGGAACACTTTACATGGAGGAACTGATTGAAGACTAAGCACATTCCCTATTCATATAGTGCCCCCTTCCCTTATTTATACACTAATTTTTAGCCTGGTTATTTCTACAACTTTTATATTTTTTGTTTAAAAATTAAGTGGCTGGTACTAAGTTTAAATAACTAAATTCAGATAAATTGTAGTCACTTGAATTATACAGACTATACACTTTAAGAAAACACTTTCTACTGATAATGCACACAAAATTTTCAGAGCTATCATACAATGAGATATTATGAAAGCATTTTTATACCAATAACTATAAACAGTATAAGAAAAAAATACTCAAATTCTTGTTCTAAACTGAATTTCTTTTTCATTTTAAACATTTATCCGAATTTCCTTCAGTTTAAAAATTGTGTGCCTAAGCATTGATTATTAGAAAAAAATTTCGTTAAGATTTATTTGAGAGAGAAAGAGAGAAGCATGAGCTGGGGTACAGACAGAGGGAAAGGGAGAAACAGTGTGCAGAGAGCCCAATGCAGGGTTCCATCCCCCAGGACCTCGACATCATAACCTGAGCCAAAGTCAGATGCTTAACCCAGTGAGCAACCCAGGTACCTCAAGGTTATTAGAAATGTTAATATTCACTGTGTGGACATTCAGTGATAGAATTTCTTTGTTTCATTTTTGTTTAAAGTTTAATAAATTGCAACCAAGTCACAAAAACTTATACTCAACACCAAAAAAACATCCGATTAATTTCACTGAATCATTAAATCTGAAAGTTCTAAAACTTACAAAATCATGACCTTTGATAGAGTTACCTGGAATACATGGTAAACCATGGGAAACACAGAAGCTGAAGCTGAAAGCCCAATGGGGAGGGAATAAATTCACAGTATACTTGCTAAGAATGTCAGACTAGCCAAGACATATAAAATAATATACTTACTGATAGAAACATAATAATGAGGCAACTGCTATCCTGTTATATTATAGATGAGGAAACTGGCACAGAATAGTAAAGCCAATTCGCCCAAGTCCACACAGTTGTAAAGTGTTGGGATCTAGGCTGAAATGCAGTGTCTGGCTCTAGAGCCTCAAATCTGAAACAATACCCAGAAAAGTACTGGGATAGAATTAAATTTATGGGCTGGAACATTAAGGCTGTCCTAATAAGAAAGGGGTAAGGAGTGCTTAGAGAATGACAGAGATACAGAAGAAGCTCCCTTCATAGATGTTAAGGCTTTTAAGAAGGCAATGGTGAGGGCGCCTGAGTGGTCCAGTCGGTTAACTGTCTGCCTTCAGTTCAGGTCATGATCCCAGGGTCCTGGGATCAAGCCCACATCAGGCTTCCTGCTGAGCAGGAAGCCTGCCTGTCCCTCTCCCACACTCCCTGCTTGTGTTCCCTCTCTTGCTGTCTCTCTCTCCTTGTCAAATAAATATTTTTTTTAAAAAAAAGGGCAATACTGGGGCGCCTGGGTGGCTCAGCGGGTTAAAGCCGCTGCCTTCGGCTCAGGTCATGATCCCAGGGTCGTGGGATCGAGCCCCGCATCAGGCTCTCTGCTCTGCGGACAGCCTGCTTCCTCCTCTCTCTCTGCCTCTCTGCCTACTTGTGATCTCTGTCTGTCAAATAAATAAATAAAATCTTAAAAAAAAAAAAAGGGCAATACTGATAATCTAAAACAAAGGGTGAACAGTCATCACTGAATCAACACATCAGTTAGTATCCTGTTGTGTACACGATAGGGTTTAGATTGTTTTTCTTTCAAAAGTACTTTATATAAACCAAGAACTAAGAGTTAACACTGTGACCTCATCAAAACCACTAACTGGCAACGCCAGCCCTAAAGAAATATTCAGGGCACCAAGCCCATGAAAGCTATGTTACTGTTGCATACACACATGTTACATTTTTCTAGTCATCAAAATGTAAAAACAAAATTCACCCTATCTTCCTCAATGCCTGACTGCATCTCTATTTGCTCATTCAATGGTCCTTCCAACTGTGCTTTACATAATCATCAATAATAATGGATTTTCAACAGCAGGGGAAATAAAAATCCTATTCAAGATCAATAGCATAGTAATGATGTATGGAAGAGAACATGGAGCATACGGGCCCTCAGAGCTACTTACAAGGAACTTATTCTTCTTAGTAAACTTAGTAAAGCATCATGTAGATAATATACAGACACTGGTAACCCTGATGTTAACATTCGTAATATGTAGACTTCACTGCTTCAAGGCAGTCTGCTAAAGCCATGCACCACTTTCAATACTGTATTACAGGTTCTGCAGCTCACTGAAGCCACATGAATTTTAATTATATAAGGTGCAATGATACTGCTCAAATTTAAGATTTTAAAAATTCACATTTAGATAAAAATAAAAGAAACAGCAGAATAAAGATATTTTGCATTCTTCACCTCCCCTGAAATCCATTAAACACTAAAAGGAATTACATAAACATAAATAGCCAATTGTACAAACATATTCCATAAAAGACATCAATAAAACCAATAAAGTACCTAAGAATAAAATAAGTAAGAACTGTCTAAAGCTTCTATGGCAAAAACTATGCCACTTTAATGCCAGACAAGTGAACAAAATTGAGTGAATGGTAAAATAAGCCCATAGTATGGATGAGAAAATTCAAAATTCTCTTTCATTTTCTTTCTCTGCTGTCCAGAAAGTTCCAAACAAGTAGGTTAACACATGCACAAAAATAACCAAAAAGTATATTCTTTCATTATACCAAGTTATATGTCCTTCATCTTTCTCAGTTCAATTAGATACAATACTGCAATAACCAATATTAGGAAGAGGTATTCAACGCACCTGCTTTGTATTTCTTGGTCCTAGGAAATGAAATCAGTTTGAGAACAAAGGCCAGAAAAATGAAATTTTCATTAACCTTGTAATTTACATAAGATGTTATATTTGTTTTACTACCTTGAGTTTATGATGCATCTCGAGGAAATATAAGGAAACTTTGGGAATGAGAAATAAACTTGATTCTTAAATTCTACATGCGATTAGCAGGTACCAACCATACCACCACACATTCTCAACAAGAAACTTAAAAGGATAGCTATTCATAAATGAATCTATATTTCTCTTACTAATTAATAAACACCATGCTGTGAGTAACTGGTGATAATGTACTATTAAGAAAAATCAATACATTTACACTGTGGGTCAAAGTAATTGGTGTTGTGGAATAGAAAATGATGTATTGCACATTGATCCTTTAGCAATCTTTTAACTAAAAAGAAGAGAAAGCTAATTACTTTAGCAGGTATCTGAAAATGATAAGATTAAAACAAGCTAATTATATGTTCTTGAATAATGACTTACTTTGATGAAAGTAAATTGAGGAAAAGCATACTGTGATTTAGGGAAAGAAATATTAGATTTTACTAATTACAACATAATCCTGATCCATTTAACTGCCCTTAACCTATTTTCAAGAAGCTTAAATAGAAACAGCAAACATTATTAAACAGAGCTATATAGCACATTCTCCCAACTAAGAAAGATAAACTGAAATGCCAAAGACACTTCTATATGAGACTGAAATTAAAACTTTACCAGTTAAAATGGCCAAAATAAGTTCAGCACTTTTTTCCTACTAGCAATGGTTTAAAAGTAGTCTATTGCATAAATGCTCACTTACCTCAGACAATGATGGAGAGATGAAACTGTACAAGCTGATCAAGTCTTGAAGATCCGTTTATGTAAATAACACTTCAGATTAAGTTTTACAGACACATCGCCAATCACTAATGTTTAGTTCTCATAACACACTTTAATTTGCATTTACAGTCGTACAAGTATTTTGCTATGAATACCGAAAGCTAGAATTTGACCCCATGTTTCTCAAAGTTTTGTTCTTTCCATTATTACTTGACTATCCATAAATTTTTCTATCAAAATTCAATACATGAAAAGAACAATTTAAATCTATTTCTATTCCTCTCATCTATATAGTTTCCAGTAATAACAATACCTAAACTTTAGGGTCAATAACTGAAAGACAGTGCATAGGAGTAATGCATCTGGTACATAGAGGGTACATATAAAATTGTACTGGTTGATGTCATTAGCGAAATTACTACTTTTTAAAGTTATATACCTCATCCGGTTCTTCAGAACAGTCGGCATCCTTCTCACAGAGGACGTGCAGTGAAAATGGAAGACTGTCTGCCTCATCCACAGGCTCTCCACTTCTGCCCGCATGAATCACAAGAACAGGGAATGCGCTAAAGGCAACACACAAATCCTCTCCTCCTATAGAGTAGGATACAAAAATACATTATCAGATCAAGTGAAAGGAGGGGAAAAACAGTCTATGTGAAATTTCCATAACACAACAAAGGAATGTTGCTGAAAGAAATCAGAATAGATTTCTTGAAAAACTATTCACTGATTCCAATAGATCAGAACTCATAACCTCCCTTAAAGAAGAATAAAGTTAGAGGAAATGGATGAAAAAACAAAACAAAACAAAACCAAAATCAAAACCTCAACAACAAAACCCTCAGAGGGAAATAAGTCACAAGGTCAGATAATGGGGTGCCTAGGTAGCACAGTCACTTAAGCATCTTTTTTTTTTTTAAGTTTTTAAGATTTTATTTATTTGTCAGAGAGAGAGAACATGCACACACACACGCAAGCAGGGGGAGTGACAGGCAGAGGGAGAAGGAGGCTCCCCCTGAGCAAGGAGCCAGATGTGGGACTGGAACCCAGAACCCTGGGATCATGACCTGAGCCAAGGCAGATGTTTAACCAACTGAACCAGCCAGCTGTCCCTAAGCATCTGACTCTTGATTTCAACTTAGGTCATGATCCTGGGGTTACGGGATCGAGCCTGCATCAGGCTCTGTGCTCAGGGCAGAGTTTGCTTGGGATTCTCTCTCCCTTCTCCCTCTCACCATGCTCTAAAATTTAAAAAATAAATAAATAAAATACTGTTGCAGGGGGAGAGGATTACTCCTGTAAAAAAGACATATTTGCAATGCCGAAGACATATTTGTAATGCCAAACTTCATAGAGTTTGGATACACAGCTCAGACTTGAGAAATACCAACAGAATTCAAATAATCCTTTGGATGAATATATATATGCATATATATATACACATCTGCATATGTATATATATACATATATACACATACATACACATACATATATATATGAAAATATGACAGAAGTGATATATATATATATACATATGAAAATAATAGAATTGGATGACAAAAGTGAAGACCCCATGCAGGTAAAGTAGTATTTCTTAAGAAAAAATAAGAGAAAAAAAAAATCTAAACAGAACATTTCTGAGCTGAACGGGTCCCAAGTGTTCAGAGAAAGGGGTCCCCAATAACATTAGCAAAATTTATTAAAGTGATCCCCATTTAGAAACTACTAAGAAAGTATGGCATTCTAACAATAGGGGAAGAAACATCTACAAAGGACCAGATGAAAAATATACCTAAAACAGAATAAATGCAAGCCAACTTCATTGATCTGTGAAAACTCAAGTCTAAAAAAAAAATACCTAAAACAAAAAGTTTAATGGTGTAAGAACTCTATGTCTAAATGTGCTCAGATAGTCTAAGATTCACAGACTACAGAGACATGAACCTTACTGCCACCTCAGTTATTTTTTCCCCTCTTTGCAACCAACCTTTGCCAGTTTTAATTTTCCAGCAATTTTCTCAAGTTTTATGTGATATCGCATTTAGATCTTTAATATTACTATAGGATATATGTAACCAAAGTAATATATTCTAGGCCAATATAGATCCTATTTATATAATGACTTTATTGTATAGTAATCTAAGCTATGAAATTTGTAAAAGCTCATGCAATGATTTAACTTTGTAATTTGGCAAGATAAGTTGAACTTCGGTTTCTCCATGGTATAATTTATTTTAGGGGAGTTAAATGATCTCCATTCATATCTATTATATGTTGTGAATTTAAGGACAGTCCCCAGTAGAAGGTAATCTATGTATGTAAATTTTGAGTTTTTTTTTTTAACGGGAATCAAGGGTTCAACTTTCAGCAGGATAAAGTGAATCTCTGCAAAACAAAAGTTTATCACTGATGAGTGGAACCTGGGACACTGGAATTATTTCTCTCAAATAAGACAAAATGAAGGTAGCTCCTACTTTTGTATAGGGAGAGCCCCTTTATTCATAACATTCAATTAACACTTATTGAGTACTGTTGGAGAGGTCAAGAAAGACATCTCTTGCTTTCTGGGAGTTTATACTCCAGGGTAATGACAATTCATGGATATTTAAAATGTTGTATGGAGCTTGACAACAGTTATCCACAGATTATAATGAGAGCCAGTAGGAGTGGCATCTAAACCATGAGTGAGAGGCCGAAGACCACAGATCATAGAAGCTGGCTTCCTTCCTGCAAACATTATACTGTGAATTTTTGTATGTTAAGGTATATAAACTGGGTCACCTAATCAACTTTGTTTCAGCAGAGACAAAGACAAATTTTTACCTCAAACTTTTTCCTAGTCTGCTACTAATTTATTCATTAATTGCCTCCTAAAAATACCACTTTATTGAGGGATGAGTGACATAAAAAATGTATATACTCAGTGCATACAACTTGGGAAGTTTGGAAATAAGGATATATTCATGAAATCACCCATCTATGCCATAAACATATCTATCACCTCTAGCAGTATTATTTTGTCCTTTTGTTACGTGCTTTGGGTAGAAGTGGAATTTGGAGTAACTTACAGAATACATTTCTGTATAATACAATGTTCTTATCTACCTCCTGTACTACTTTTAAAAACATTCACCTGGAAGGAATATGTAGTATTTTAGTACCTGATGAAATAAACAGTACTTCGGTAGTCAGGAGAGTTATATTCTAAATGCTTAACATTACTATTTTACAGTCAGACCTGAAATTTTGCAGCTATAGTAGAACAGTATTTGCCTATTCAGGAGAATACGAACAGTTATGAGTCTGGAGAACCAATCCTAGACAAAGATAACTATATACAGACACAGATGGAAAACAATGCGCATTCCTTAAAGACTATCTAAAATACTCTGAAATTTCATTTTCTTTCACAATAGTTTTTGAAACACTGTCTCTTTTGCTGAAGTATTATGCAAAAGATGTTGATTCCTGATTTAAAAGGTCTTTTATTTGGCTTCAAAAAATCATTTATCATCTTTTGTGACATCAGTATTCAAATGCTTGAGAAAGGATGTCAGAACATAATAAACTTATAATAATTAAAGTCCCACCCAAATCTTCCCTACATTAGCCATGAGGTCTTGAAAATCAGCAGTAGAGCTTGGTAAAAATATGGGTTTCCCCCTTTCTCACTGGGCTCTCTGATCCTCACTCAGCCAGACACTGTCATGGTCTTCCAACATGCACCTGGGCAATTCTAAGGTAGGAAGCTCACAGCGCCTACCTTGAGAAATGATGCTCTGAAAAAAAACAAGCAACCCTTTTAGAGGGCTTTTATTTTTCACACTCTATACATCAGGCAGTAGGTCCAGAGAGGTAAGATTTATAAGCAATTAAGTGTTGGAATCCAGAATTCTGAATAGGAGTATTACAGAGCACATGGGCAAAATATTATTCAGCATGGTTTAGATGTGATATTTGGAGCTTATATTTTATATAGATTCTTCTGGAATCCAATACTTATTTGTATCTTTCAAAATGATTTACAAACTTTGTTTAGTATAGAATAACACTCAGTATTGTACTTTGTGTCACTTGCTTTTAGCTTTGTTTTATTTTCTCCCTTTATGATTGATGGTATCTTACTTGTTGTCAGCATGGGCCAACACATCGACACAAAATGAAAATATATATCTGATCATAACTGAGCTATAGACATCACTAGATTATGAGTGTTTTAAAACTTACTGCTGCAATACAACACAGGTGACTTTCTTCATCTGCTTTCACTCCTCTGCTTCTGTAATAACAATCAGTTTTTCTGCAGGTGGAAATGCCTTTTAGTTTGCATAATTCTGTACTGCAATATTGCACCATAGTGAAATATATGAAACTTTTGTTTAAGATGAATAGGTGATAAAATGCTTTACAAGGTTTATTTTTTTCCACTGGCACCATAATGCTTTGTTACAAAAACAAATAATAAAAAACATCATCATTAACACTCAAAAAAGCACCATAAGGTTAACACGTTTGCTTTTACTGTGATATACTGTGTATGATTTGACATTATAATAGTAAAAAGCAAATGAAAACCAAAATAATGAAGAGTTTTCTCCATTCTCATTGAGAACCCAAACAGAACACAACATAAACCTGCATAGCATCTTTGCTAAAATTGCTTACTTTGTTCTGATTTTCCAGAGTAACTCTGAAAGAGACTAACAGACATAAGGTTGAGTATGTAGACTTTCATTATGCTCTTATAAATGTTCTAGTTTTTTTCATAGAAAGCAAAATTTGAAGTATTCATTACATTTTCAGATCTATACTGCAGAGTTCTACTTTTTGACATCATGATTACTTTCAGAAATTTGAGCTTTTGTTCCCAAGGCAAAACAAACAAAAAGTTAAATAGGAAACTGCCAATAAGTATTCATGGTATAACAAAGATAATTCAGGTAACCAAATTTTTAGAAAGGAATCTGTGACTGCACAATGGCTGCAGGAGGCTGGTGCAATTACTCCTCTTACACTGACAGCTCCGAGACTGCTGTCTTCCAAGTTACTGGAGTTCCCATAGGATTCAACTCCAGTTTCCCCCAATATTAATTTGCTTGACAGTACACATGTAGTCTCATATTCCATCCCACCTTCCCACTCCCTAACAGTTTTTGCCAAACTCCATCTCAGGATCTGCTTCTAGTAAACCCAAACTTAGGCAAAGGATAAGAAATAAACTGAGGACTTAGGGTGAGATATAAAGCCACAGGACTGGCATGGAGACAAAAATCATGATTGGTTTCATATTTCACACTATAGAATTTGGGTTTTATTGGAAAGGTAATGATTAATTTTAATAAGAATGATGCAGTTTATTTGGATTTTAAAAACTTAATATGCTGATGCATTTTGGGATATCAAAACTGAGAAAATGCCTTTCAATCCAACTCTCATCTGTTACATTTTCTACTAATCATAGCATGATGCAATTGCTTCTTTTCTGCTTGTCCTCTCAGCTACCATTGACACAGCTGGTCTCAGTTGTTAGTTGGTCAATGTACCTGTCTATGGTCCAACAATGTTAATACAGAAGGAAGACACAGAGCACTTATTCATATTTTGAAGGATATTTGTTTTCATTTTTAAATAACATACCATTTTACCATACGTAAAAATTTGGGAATTCCCCCACATATTCTTCCTTCATTTAATCATTGTTTAGAAACATGTTAAGTCTAAAAATAATGAATTTTAGAGAAGGTGTATTTCTAAAACAGGCTTTATTATGGCTCATTGTTTTTAGGTAGCAAGAAAACTTTGAAAGGGACTACATTTTCCATTCAGCAATGCAGCAAATATACGGAAATATATGGAAAGGTATGATGTTAGAAAAAAATGAATAAAACTTGATTATAGCTTTCTAAGACTTCATAATTGTCAAGGGGGTAAATATAAATTCTAAAATGGAAGATTTCAATATGAGAAGAGTGAAATGAAATTACAGTTATTTATCACACAGAAATGATGACCTGAAGTTTTCTGAGCTACTGGCAAAGGTGTAAGTTGTGTAAGAAACAGAAAGTGAGAAGAACCTGTTGTTCTTCTTTGTTCAAAAGATCAACACTGAGTCCTTGCTCCAGAGCACCTGCTTATCCTTCATTCAAGAACTCTGCGAACTGACTCCAGCATATAAAATTAAGGAAAGAGCCAAGAGTGTCTGAACCCTTCTGTTTGCGAAAACTAGAAAGTGTTTTTTATTTGTTTGTTTGGATTGTTATGTAAGTCAAATGAGGCCTCAGCACTTTGCCTGTCACATTTATTCCTGGAAACCCACTTATTCAAGCACCTCAGTGTCAATTCATTTCCAGTGATGTAACTGTTAACTCCGTCCTGCTGCCATTATACCACTTGGTCTATGACAACCAGCTTCTTTGACTAAGATTAAAGAAACCAGTCAATTCTGGTTTATCAAGTGATTTTCCTCTGGTATGCCAGAAGAGCAAAGAAACTATTCTGAAGGTTATCTCTCCAATCCATGTCTCACAGGCCATTTACTTCTATCTAATAGCCTGATAATGAAAACAAAACAAAACAAAAACAAGCAAAAAGCCCACACACAAAAATCAAGCTTTTGAATAAAAAGCCAGAATTAGAGCCTAGATTCTGGAGCCTGTATAGACTAGTGGATAAGGAAATCTAATAAACATAATTCCAAGAGTTGATATGGTTCTTATGTAGTTAAAAAAAAACTAGATGGGGTACTGCTATACATATTCTTGGGTGGTGGCTAAGATTGCACAACGACTAGTGAAAAGGAAGATGGGGAAGAGATTCATAGAAGTACAGCTTGGAATAGCCCAGAATCTGAGATCACCTACTTCTATACAAATTCTCTAAGACATATCAGGAATGACTTATTTTTTAAATAATAAAATGGAAAATAAATAAATAAATAAATAAATAACGAAATGGTGAGGACTCATCTAAGGATGTTATTTGCTTTTTCTGTCAGCCTAACTGGTACAGAAAAAAAAAAAATGGGTTCAAAAACAAAGCAAAGCATCCATGGACAAAGAGGTTAATATAGTAACTCAAATATCTGAGTTTCTATCATGTGCCAGACCCTGCTCCAGGCTCTGATGCAGCAAAGAAAGGACTAAAACAGACAAAAAACGAAGAAGCTTGTTCTCAAGGAAACTGTCCCAGGGCTTAAGGATCTTCATGGTGTAAAAAACAAACATTCCCTTACCAAGGATGAGTTTACTAGACTCACTATTGAGTTCTCAAATACTGAACAGCCCTGAGTTCCTGGAGCTAATTCCACACTGCCTATCTTTAGCATAATGGTCAAACTGGACCCTTCAGTCAATGGCAAAACCTACCTAGCAGTGTTTCCTTACTATAAGAAATTCTCGTTCTTTAAATTTCTTTTGCCTTGTCTTCCCAGAAACACTCATTGAGTGATACCCTGCAAATTACAGCATCCAAATTTACTTCCCAGTGTGAAGTAATGAGATAATTCATTTGGAATTCACTGGTTTTAATATGTATCCAGTTATCTAATACAGGACCAAATGGCCTGGTGGAATAGTAGGCAGGCCTACTGAAAATCTAGCTACTGCTAAATCAGAAAGGAAATAATCTTGTAAGGCATATGCTTTCTTATGACATATGGTATATGCTTTGTGACAGTATACCATAGGATGTAGGTCTGTCCCAGACACAGGTAACAAGGGGTGAAAATATGGGCAATGCTGCTTGTAATGTATCTAGTGATGAGCTTTGAGACTCATTTTAGTGCCCAAGAAGAATAATCTGGTCGTTCCAATAGTGATTCCACTGAATCAGGAAATTTTGGGAACTGGTCTAAGGTCGATTTACATTCCTCATGCCCCTGATAAAACACAGGGTTATTCTGATGGCATGGAAAGATTTTCATCAAAAAAAGAAACTGTTAATGTGAATTTCAAAAGGATTACAGATGACAAGGTGTTCTTTGGAATATTTTATAATAATGAAAGGAAAGGCAGTCTGCCCCAATTCAGATACCTTTAATTGATCAAACATAATCTGTACATGCCACCTCTAATTCATGTATTGGCTCCATCTTACCTTGGTTTATCTGCTGCAATGTTCCCATCACAGCTTTATTCCTGCATTCATTCATTCATTCATTTACCCATTCTACAGTACCTGATTACCAAGATAAGGAAAGTGCTGGTTTCTACCAGGACACAAAATAAACTGTCTTAAACTTATAGAAGTTTAGTGTTAAGATGGATCAATTAGAGAACAGTTATGATAAAATTTGGTAAGCAAATATATTAGAGGACACAGCTAATGGATACTCTGATGAATAACAGGTTGGAATGGAAAATATCATCATGAAGAAGTGATCTTAAGCTTTATTTTAAAAATTTGTTGAAAATAAAGCAAAAGAGTCATTGCAAACAATCTCTGTTTACAGGAAACATATGCCCAAAGACTCACAGGTAAGAGAACATGGCATACTCTAGAGCCCGTTAAAGCATGGACCGGCTAGTATGTGGAGAGTGTAGTAGACAGGTAATATTAAACTCATTATGACATACCCCTGTACTGTGACACAGTGCTCAAGAAATGAATACGTGGACTGGAGAAGGGAAACAGGAAGTCCCTGGAGAGAGCTTTTCTCCTTATCTTTAATGTTTTTCATCTGAATTAGGGCTATGTCTTCAGGAAACTCTGTATGACAGATATTACGTAAAAAAACCTAGAAGATACCTTAATATAGTCACTCAAAATCAACATTGCACATGTATCAAATTAAGTCTTATGCAAGAAAATAGAGTTCTGAACAAATGAGACACAATAGCTAGTTTGATTGGAAAGAGAAAGGAAGACATTAGGAATGGTTTACTGAATGAAAGCTAGTGAGGAGAGGGTATTGTAGAAGTAGTTGGCAGTGGACCCTAAATATCTAGAAACTGGGAATAAAGGATGGAATTAGACAAATACATGATTTTTTTAAGTTGTATTTGAGCCTGACTATGACTTGTCTCAGAACATGGCTGGTAGTTTGTCTTCCCAGAGCTGTTGTAACAAAAGTCATCTACATGTACAAAGAGAATTTGCACTAATTCAGGAAAACACTCTGCAATACTACATGATTTTCTAAGAAGTAATTTTGCTATTTTGTTTCACACAAGTATTTAATTTTCCTTCAAATACCCTTACATTTTTAATGTCTCATTTCTTAATTCAAGAAATGCACTGATCAGTAAATTTGAGATTTAACTTGAGAACATTATGTTTCAGGGCTATATTCATCACTTCCCCCAGTGGATCAATGCATACTTATCACTTTTATTAACTCACTTTAGATTCTCCTTAACCGAAAGAAAGCTTTTAGTTGTTAGTAATTGTTTTTCTCTTTAAAAACCACACAGCGATCTTTAAATAAATCACAATCTTCATCCATTCCCATATTATGTGTTACAAACTCGTTAACAGATTTAGTCACAGCATTCACACTCTTGTTTTTTACTGATGCTACGACATCCCCATATAAGCCAGTCCTCTTCCTTCCTACAACATGGTTTTAGTCACAAACTAACATTGTTTCTGTGATGTGTATGATTAGCTGGAGAAAGGACAGCTTCTCTAACAGGCAGAGTCCCAAAATGTAGATCTCAAACATAACTTTATTTTTTTTCCTCATCTAACCATTCAAAATGGGCATTTAGGACAAGAAAGCAAGTTTCCTACATGTGTGATTCATGGGTCTATGGATCCAGCACCCTCAGAAATTCATCCATAGGCCTATGGAGGTAATCAAGAAAAACCCCTGGCAGAGAAAGTGCCTTACAATGCCTGTGCAGAAAAGTTTAGTTATTGTTAACAGAGAGTGACTTCTTTGGATCATAAACCTTCCCCTTTCCTGAACAAGTTTTAACTGCATTTTATTGTCCCTGTTGGGCAGCTGTACATTGAGTATTTGTACTGGGGGCCAGAGGTATAAGGATGAGAGTAGATAACAAGTCTTTCAGACTAGCTCAAAAGGAACCAGAATTAGACCAGGTGGACAAAACCATGATGCCTGACACTGAGAAAAATTCATAGACTCAATGCAATATTAGATAGTACACTTTGTGGAAAGGAGAAGTATTCTCTGTCTGCGATAACAGTATGTACAGATAGTCATAGCTAACTATGGCAGAGATTTCTAAATATCTACCCAAATTAGAATTTCTTATTTTGGGGTACACAGCTAGATAGATTTCTCAGCTGCCCTGTATTAAATGTGGCCCAAATGTTGCCAGTAAAATATGAAATGAAGACGTGTGTACCTCTTTTGGCCAAAGCTTTAGTTGGTGGAAGGGTCACAAAGAAGAATCCAAGTTTCCTAAGAAAATTATTCAGGAAAAACTCCCCACCCATCAGCTATACTGATTTCAACTGTTAAGTAACCTAGAAGATAAACTTCCTTTGTGTTAAGTCACTTGGGTTTTTTGACTTATAAGTGTAAGCTTACATCAAGTTATATGGACCAATAACAGAAATGGAAATGAGACTAAAGAGTACTACCAGCAGAATGGGTTAGGAATTAGACTAAGAATTCAGGTTTAAGCTGGATGTAAGGAAAAATAAAAACTTCTGACATTCCTTTGGTGAGTCCCATTAACTAAGTTGTAGAATAGCATCTTTAAAATGGACATTAAAGGGGCGCCTGAGTGGCTCAGTGGGTTAAAGCCTCGCTCAGGTCATGATCCCAGGGTTAGCTCAGGACATGATCTCAGGGTCCTGGGATCGAGCCCCACATCAGGCTCTCTGCTCAACAGGCACCCTGCTTCCCCTTCTCTCTGTCTCTGCCTGCCTCTCTGCCTACTTGTCATCTCTCTCTCTCTCTCTGTCAAATAAATAAATAAAATCTTTTTTAAAAAATGGCCATTAAAGCTTTCCTGATTCAACACCTGATTAACTCTATGGTCTCTCTCTGGCTCACATTCTTATTAGCTATAATTTGACCTTACTTGATTTTGCTTTTCAATTCTTGAATGTGGCATGATCCCCCATCCTCCCTCCCCACATATCAGAGGCTAAACAGGTATTTTAGCTGCCTGAAATGCAATACTCTTAATTTTCCCAATCATTACTCAAACTTTAGGTCTTAGCCTAATGTAGCTTCTTCCTGCAGTGTAGCAGTGAGCCCCAGGTTATTAGACTGGAGCAGACTCGCCTGCCATGAGATAGCATAGAATTTGCCCTGAATTCTTTAAGAAGTACCTACTAACTCTCCTCCATATCAGGCATAATGTCAGGGCTTAGGGATACTCAAGGATATGATGCAACAGCTATGGTATCCACTCTCCTAGAACTCAAATCAAGGAGCATGCTAAGGTAAAGGGAGAAGAATCCCACTGAAGGATGTTACTTTTAGACAGACATAGTGATCTGAAGGAAATTCCAGAAAAATCTGTCAACTAAATTGCTATTTAAAGAAGTTTTCACGGAAGAAATATTAATGGAGGGGAGATGAGGAAGAGGAAGACCACAAGTAATGTGCTACAGTGCACACAGTAATATATGTCCATGTGGCACATCTATTTTGCTTGTCCAGCCCCTGTGTTCTTGAATTTGGATTGATAAGCTATATGACATAGATAAGTTTTACCCAACACCACTTTATTTTGGTTTAGGGAGGTGATAGGGTAGATAGGGACCTAAAGTTTACGACAAAAGCATAGGAGAGGCTCACGGTGGTTACACTGGGGATGCCTACTGTGCCCAGGAGGTTGGGACAAACCACCACATGACAGGGAATCAATAAACTGTGAGTCTCTCTGGATTTTATATTTCACAGTTCTGTAACCCCTCAGAGAGATGTGAATAGAAGCCATTCTCCAGTGTAGCTGTATCTCATTAATACCAGTTACTCCCTACTCAGCAAGTTACCTCAATAAAGGACAGGTGCTTGCCTCTATACATCGTATTCTCAGGTTTTCATTTACTTTGGATACCATGTCTGTCTATAGACTCCTTGATTTCTCATTGCAAAGAGGATTAGGTCAAAGACAACCCTCAGGCTTCTAGGAAGCTAGAGGAATGGCCTTACAAGTGGCTGTTAATATCGGATTTGTACTCTGACAAAGGGAGCAGACAACACTGGTGTTGGTGGAAGGGATAAGAAGCAAATATGCTATAAAATTCTAGATGTCAGAATGAATTGAAAGAGGCCAGAGGGCAAAGCAGAACAAGTAGTACAAGAGGAGACTGAAAAGACAAACATGGTTACCATCACAAAAATCTTCCCTTTTAAGGAATTTATTCTACGAAAAATGCAAAGTCATTGAGAGGCTTTAATGGTAAAATTTTATTTTGGAAATTTAAGTCCAACTGCAACAGAGGGGCTTATATGAAAAGAGAAAATGCCCAGGGTTTAGAGACAATCTAAGCAAATATTAGGTAAAACTGCAGGAAAGGATGTGGTGATAGACATGTATAAATTTAGGAGATATTTAAATGGTAAAATTGACAGGACACAAGAAAACCAGTGTAGAGATGAAAATCGTGTTGTCTTGTAGTTTAGTTTGAGGGATCTTTGAAAAATCCAAGTAGAATTATCTCTAACAAGAAGATCTATGTTTCTGGAGTTAGATGGCAGTATGGCTTTGGAAGCCATGACCTTTAAGATACTAATTAAAGCCATAAGCAAGGATGAAGTTACCTAGTGAGAACCTAGAAGAAAATATGATATAGAATCAAGCCTTACAGATCTCCAGCCTATACTGGCCAAGTGAAAGAAAGAATTTACAAAGAAATGTGTACGGTAGTGACCACAAAACAATATTGGAAACCTAGAGGGTGTAATGACAAAATAAGCAAAAGAAGAGCATGTTTTACAAAAAAGCATAGAAGCTTGAGTAATGGACATTGGATTTGGAGTTATGATGTCATTAGTGGCCTTAGTGAGCACGGAGTCAACAGAGTTGATACGGAAGCCAGTTTTACTAGAGGCTGGGGAAGTGAAAGCCACCGTGAGTGCAGCTAATCCTTTAGAGTAGTTAAGTTATAAAGGAAAGGAAATAGGAAGCTGGAGGAAGAGGACAAGAGCTAACTTTTTTTTAACCAGAAAGGTAACTGATAACATGAAGTTCCTGAATAGGCATGAAGAGGGAAAAGAACTTTTAAAAGTTCATTGTAAGTCTGAGACTAAGTTTCTATTTCATTAGAAGCTTGGATGGCCCTAGGCCCTATTTCCTTTCTGTCTTTGGTTTTTTTAGAGAGCTAACTCAGTTGTACTAAGCCAGTTTGCCAAGAGAGGCAGCCTTGGCCTGACTTCATCATTCCTGGCACACAAGGGCCCTGAGTACACATAATTCTTAGTGGTGTTTCTAGGTACGGAGACTCCTTGAGGATAAAGTTTACTCAAGTATCCCCCAACCTCTCAGGCTAACCTATAAATATGTAAAGCAACCAGGTGGGTTTAGCAGAAGCTGATTTTTCTTGAACAGCCCCACTCCATGATATGGCCCATCTCCAGCCTGCTAAGGCAGGCCTCAGCTGCTAGAACCTTAACCATGACACACGTCAAACACCCATGCCTAGTCTGTGCTCTGCAGTAATGGAAATTCAGAGGACTGTATGTGTGCTTTTACTTCTCTACTTTTAAGATTTTTCTCCTAACAAATCCTAGATTGTATCTATGGCACTGAAGTTGTGTGTCTGTGACCCTCTTGAGGGAGTATTTCAGAATTCTGCTGTAGTAGATAAAACAGTCAAATCCTCTCCCTTACAGGTCAGCTGCAGTTGCTCTATAGTCAACTTTTTTTTTTTTTTTTTTGCTATAAGATTTATAGAAGTTTTAGCCATTAAACACACACACACACACACACACACACACACAGATAGATAGATAGATGATAGATAGATATTCATGCCACAGTTGCAGCAGTATCTCTCCATTCAGCTTTGAGTTGATGAACAATGCAAATCCTCTACCAGAAACCCAAAAAATGAATGAGGGATAATGCACAAAGTGGCAGAGAAAGAAAACTAAAACAAACAAAAGCAAAAAACAAAAACAGAAACCTGTACTTGCAACAGTCTTGCTGAGAAGGAAGTACTCTACATTCTATTATATCCCAATGGGCGGATACCCATAAAACCTCTCAAGACTCCCATTACAACCACACACAACTAAGTCTCAACGTCTTTCTGAAAAATGAAAAAAAAAAGAAGGATTCTCCATTTTTAACTAAAAAACAAAAAAGTCAAGCAAGCACTCTGCTCTATCATCCCATTTGTTGCATACAAATTACCCCCAGAAAGAAATCCCAAGCAATCCCAGAAGGTTTAACCATGTTCACAACACAATTTACAGATCTCCGCAAACATTGTATGTAACATAAGGCTCCAGCTTCTATAAATTCTCCTTTCTTCTGCATCACCAAATTGTCTCAGTTGCTTCTACCTAGCTCTAGAAGTCTACCCTTCCAGTTGTTAATAGCAAACCTACATAAGAAATCACGCCAGATTCATTAAAACTCAGAGAAAACACTTGTCTTTTTTTTTGTACCCCCCCAATTGTACCAAAAGCTCTAGAAAGAGTCTATATAACATGTGCTTGTAGTAATGTAGAATATTGTATGGCAAAGCAATAGTTGTAGATACTGAGGGTTTCCAGAGTCATAGCCACTGAGTGGATGACATGAATCCTTTAATCTGAAATATTCAAATATCAGCAATAAAATATGTTGCTTTTGATCAAATGCCAACTACATATTTGGGGATTTGTTATGAAAGCTGTTAATTGGTATATGATCAGACATAAATTGCTTTTAAAATAATCTGACATTTCTGTCATAAATCATCATGTCACACTCAGCTCTATCATGGTAGTTTATAAGAAGAGAACATAAACATGACACAATTTGTCAATAAAATCCAATACAGTAGAGTACCATATGATAGGCCATAAGACTGCAGAAAGAAATCTCAGAAACCTCAGATTTGAGACTGATGGCCAATTGCATTAACAATCTAACCTGACCCTTCTGTGACAATAGCTAAAATATTCTTAAAGCAGAACTAAATGCAAACATATCTTCCTAAGTATTTTAATTCCTTCAGTGGAATAGTCAGAATGCTGTCTGTCCCCCTCTCCCCAAACTAAGGAAACTGAATCACATATATCTTATTTCTAGAAATATTATGAAATAGACTGAGAATAAAGTGCCTAGAGAAACTAAACATTTCCTGCGAGGCCCCTGATTGGGGGGGAAAAATACGTGTTTCTCAAGGACATCTTGATTTTATCTAATTTCATAAGCATGCTCATGGGGATGGAGGGAGGTCAAATTATCACTGTGAATTATGGAAAGAATTATTTCAGTCCTTTCATAGTAGCATAGGTTTTATCTCTTCATTTGGCTTTTATGGATATTTTATTCTCTCTTTCTCTTTCTGGCTTAAATGAAGAGCTAACCCCAAATGGTATAAAGAATACTAGATCATGAATGCACCAGATGTCTGATGCAATATGTAAAACCTGTCACATGAAGGAGAAAAGTTATTTTTAAAAGAATATTTGAGTATATAACTCCTATTCATTTTTTTCCAGACTATACACAGACTTTTATATAAATTATAAAGGAGGTTCCATAGATGAAAGCTGTTTGTAATTTGTAGAGACCATTTTCTTGTCAACTTGGTAGTCTTTCTCATAGCAGTTTCATTATTAGGCAAACCAATTAAGTGCGCTCAGAGTAAGCTACATATGCTAAGTACACAATTTGTATAAAATTCTAATCTGTTCATTACCTTTATACCAGTGATTTTTCCCCCTGACTTGAAGTAGTAGGTTCATTTTTTTTAATAAGAATTTTGTGTTAAAAATGGCATGTTGAAATGCCTGACACGAGAATTCTCAAACTGTCTTAACTAGATTTTGGCATTTAATAAGCTGTAAACTGCCGAAGCTATTTGCAGATGAAGTCTCATTTTTGTCCATCAGCAGGGGGCTGGAAGCATAATTAATTGAGTGAAAGTTAAAAGACGGACAGCACGGTTACATTTATGCAAATACTGCAGCAGAACATCCAACGGAAGAGAAAAATAGCTTGCAACCAATTGGTTTGGTTTTGGACCAAAATCCACAGGGTCCATTTAAACATTGCAGATTGTGCATCTGACAATTAAGACCTAGCGTTTCTTAATGCTAGTTGTGATGGTAAGAATAGTAGGCAAAAAGTCAAAGTCCAGAGAGACAATTCTATTTCTGCTCTCATCTTTTTTACCTCTCATGAATGTTAAAATACTCTTGCAAAAAAAAAAAAAACATCAAAAATCAAATGATGCATGTGTGTGCAACCATATGCCAGGCTCTGCTGTTTGTTTCTTTTATTCATATCCCAGGCATATGTACCCTTGCACACCAAAGGTTCCATTTAATTAAAGTTAGTTAAAAGCTTAGACCACAGAGATCAGGACAGCTGCTTGAGATATTAACCTGGGTGGCATCCGGGGACAGCATAAAGCCTTTGCTGGTATTCTGTCTCCTATTACATATTTTGGTGGGGTTTTTCCCAGTAGCGCTTTGCCTCAGAAGACCAGACTTTTCCTTAAATGGTTGGGAAACATTACCTTCCCCAATGATCACAGGAAATTTCAAATTGAAATTTTGCATATTCCTCATCTGTATGTTTTTCCTCATGACTGTAAGGATCTGCATGACTACCTTAGTGATTGATTTTTGACTCGTCCCTTTGTGTGTGCTTTTGATTTGTTGGCTATTCAGCAAAATACTGCTTCCCACAGAGAAATTTCTTAAGTACTCTTTTGGTTTTTTTTTCCTCATACTTCTATTCTTAGCATTAAAACCTCAATCAGACCTGTTTTTTTTTTTTAATGCTACAAAAGATAGACTTATTAGCAAAACAAAAATGGGTTCTCTGTGTCACAGAATTCTGTAATGTGCTTCTCTTTGAAATATTGTAAAAAGACTTTTAGAAACTTTAGTGTGATACTTCTAACTGAAGTTAAGGGTATTTCCAATGCTGCCATTTGAAGTTTGATGAACTAAAGTTTAATCCTAAACAGAGAATGCAATATTTTGATGCCTGAAGGGGGACAGTTAAGATGTAAAGACAATCAAAACAAAAACAAGATGACCATGTCATATTCTCAGTGAATGACTGCAAAATGTTTTTAAAGACTCTAAACTCAAAGTTGTGTAAACATTAAAATAGTGAAAACTTGGGGCACCTGGGTGGCTCAGTGGGTTAAAGCCTCTGCCTTCAGCTCAGGTCATGATCCCAGGGTCCTAGGATGGAGCCCCTCATTGGGCTCTCTGCTCAGCAGGGACCCTGCTTCCCCCCGCCCCCTGCCTGCCTCTCTGCCTACTTGTGATCTCTGTCTGTCAAATAAATAAATAAAATCTTTAAAAAAAATAGTGAAAACTAGCTTAAAATAAATGAACCCACATGGAGGCCTTCTACACTCAACTGAACTTCTCCTATTACTTATATTTCATGAAGTTTTCTTCCTTATTATAAAATGCATTGCTGTATCGGAGAAAGACAACTATCATATGATCTCCCTGATATGAGGAAGTGGAGATCCAACAGGGGTGGGGGTTAAGGGAGTAGGAAAAGAATAAATGAAACAAGATGGGATTGGGAGGGAGACAAACCAAAAGAGACTCTTAATGTCATAAAAAAAACTGAGGGGGTGGGGGGAGGGATTTTGGGAGAGGGTGGTGGGGTTACATTATATGTTTATATAAAAAAATTAAAAATATAAGAAGTTTAAAAAAATGCATTGCTGTATAATTCTGTTTCCTTCCTTCAAGTCCTTCAAGTCAAGTTAAGCCCATGTTGAAAATACTTTTGTATACTGTCATTTTCACATCATCACTTTTCACATGAACTTTATAATCTTCAGGGGTTTTTTTATTTGTTTTGTTTTTTTAAAGATTTTATTTATTTATTTGACAGATAGATATCACAAGTAGGCAGAGAAGCAGGCAGAGAGAGAAGAGGAAGCAGGCTCCCTGCTGAGCAGAGAGCCTGATGCGGGGCTGATCCCAGGACCCCGAGATCATGACCTGAGCCGAAGGCAGAGGCTTTAACCCACTGAGCCACCCAGGCACCCCTAATCTTCAGTTTAACTGCAGAATGTGTTACATGATTTCTAGTATCAAACACTTTATGTTTCTAAAAATAAGCAACCCTCTATAAGTATGAGCTAATATATACATTGGTTTTTACAGTCCAAACACAAAAAAATTTGGATTTATAGAGTGATAACTAAATTTTTGAGAAGCACATGCTTTCAGATGTTAATAAAGTTTGTAAAATTTTAGTGACATACTTAGCAATATCAACTGCATTACACACATAAAATAGATCCTAATATGAATTATATATGCTATACACACACACCCCTTTATACAGAACAGATCCAATCCTGAGAAGTTATGTTTGCTTTATTAAGTGGAGAATCAGGGAAGTGTTTCTATTTTTTTTTTTTTATTTGACAGACAAAGATCACAAGTAGGCAGAGGCAGGCAGAGAAAGGAGGAAGCAGGCTCCCTGCTGAGCAGAGAGCCCGATGCAGGACTCGATCCCAGGATCCTGGGATCATGACCTGAGCTGAAGGCAGAGGCTTTAACCCACTGAGCCACCCAGGCGCCCCCAGGGAAGTGTTTCTAAAGTGAACATTTTAAGGGAAATATTTGTCCAAACAAAAATAATTTTTCATTATCCTAGTTGGTATCATGCTCTCACATATCATTCATATATATATTTTTTTTAATTTTTATTTTGACAGACAGAGATCACAAGTAGGCAGAGAGGCAGGCAGAGAGAGGGGGGGAAGCAAGGTCCCTGCTGCGCAGAGAGTCCAATGTGGGGCTGGATCCCAGGACCCTGAGATCATGACCTGAGCCGAAGGCAGAGGCTTTAACCCACTGAGCCACCCAGGTGCCCCTATATGTATTTTTAAGTGAGATTCTCTTAAAGAGGAAGTACAAATTTGTTTGTGTGTGTGTGTGTGTGTGTGTGTTGGTGCTAGTAGTATTTTTTAAGGCTTCCAATAATTTAATTTTTATTCTAGTAAATTAGAATAGTTTTAGATATATTGAGAAACTCATAATTTTTTCATTCTAAAATTTAAGTCTAATAATTTAGAAGATCTCTTTTCATACAATACAATTTAATGCTCTAGAGTGTCATTCTATAGAGAAAGGGTATAAATTGGCTTTGTTCTTCTTTGGCTGAGAAAGGCAGAACATTGTTGCCAAGGAATAAATTTTCTGGTTCACCTGAAAGTATTAGGAAGGAACTTCTGCAATTTTTGTTATTAACATTTTTATCTTTACTTCTATATACTCTAGTTACATAGGAATTCTCTTTCCTGGATATAAAAGAGAAATCAAGCAAATGGAAATTAAGTTAAATGCACTCAGAAAACATTTATCTTGAGAATAAAAAAACAAATACTTGAAGGAAAAAAAAAATCATTTTGTCTGCCAGGCAGTTCAAATGACTTGAAAAACTATTTTATGCTAAACTGAAATAAGAACCATGCTTTGTTTCTTGTTTTCAAAGATTTCAGAGATAAATGTACAAAGGTGTATAGTTTTGAGTCTGAGTAGTAATTAGTCAGCATATATGTTACCCTTGATTAATAAGCAGAAAAGTTTTTAGCCTAAGGAAAAGAAAAGAAAAAAAGAATCAACCAACATCTGTCTTTTAGTATATATCCCTCTGGGATAAGTACCAGTTAAAACTACTAAAAAAGAATGGCAATAAAATTTCTGCTGGTTGTGAGTTAGTCAAGCTTGTAACCTCTCTTTTCTTGGAAACCTCATGAAAAAAGGAACATGATAAACACAAAACCACTTCTAACAAAGTTGTTTGCCAAATTTACTCTATCAAGGTAGAGTATGAAATGTTATAGACAGCATGTTGTGATGGGATTAAATATTACACTTATGGGAACAATTAGATTTCTGTATTTACTTTATTGAAGCGAGAGTGTTTCCAGAAGTAAATCTGAAAAGGACCAAGAGCTAAGTGAGGTTTTTCCTTGCTTTTCTACTTCTATTATTCAGTCATCTCTAATTAATTTATCAAACTGACATGAATAGGGGATGGATTATATAACACCTGAGTGTAAGAATATATGGATTCTTTTTTTTTTTTTTTTTTTTTTTTTATTTATTAGAGAGAGAGAGCACAGGCAGGCAGAGAGGCAGGCAGAGGCAGAGGGAGGAGCAGGCTCCCTGCCGAGGAAGGAGCCCGATGTGGGACTCGATCCCAGGACGCTGGGATCATGACCCGAGCCGAAGGCAGCTGCTTAACCAACTGAGCCACCCAGGCGTCCCAGAATATATGGATTCTATAGGTCTCCAGTTTTGCTTCACCAGGAAGATAAAGGGGGTGTAGACACAGAAATTCATTTTATAGTATTTATAATATCTTAGATTAAAAAATTATACTTCAGAAGGAATAAATCCTTTTTATTGGAATGTGAGTCAATGGCTATAAAAATGGCATCCTTGGGGCACCTGGGTTGCTCAGTGGGTTAAAGCCTCTGCCTATGGCTTAGGTCATGATTCCAGGGTCCTGGGATTGAGCCCCGCATCAGCAGGGAGCCTGCTTCCCTTCCTCTCTCTCTGCCTGCCTCTCTGACTGCTTGTGATCTGTCAAATAAATAAATAAATCTTTTTTTTTTAAATGGCATCCTTCTCTTCTGGTGGAAACGTGTAATGAATAAGGGAAAAACAAACACATTTGCATATTGGTCAGTTTCTTTTTAGATAAGAGAAATCTAAGTCTCAAAAATGAGTGCTCATATATTTAACACACCAAACAGTGTATAAAGTATTTTATATTCATTTTCTGACTTCATACTAATTTCACAAATTAAAAACTGGGGCATGAAGAGGTAAATTGGTGCAGCTTTAGGTAGTATACCAAGGAGAAGGAAGAAGTAGGATTTGAACTCCAATATATTGGACCTCAAAGTTCAAGCTCTTAAAATACAGTAAAAGCTACCCATGACATTTTTCTGGTGGGATACTAGTCATTTTGCTCACGTAGGCCATTTCCTACATTTCAAATATTTCTAAGCATTTTCTTATTTCTTCTTCCTGACTGAATAAAGTTATGTATGGAGAAGGTCAGCAGTTAGAGTTTTGTCTGAATTCCGGCCAACTTACTAGTTGAACACTATTGAGTGAATGATTAATATTGCTTTTCATAGAGTTTATGATATTTTAGGAAAACTAAAGTGCCTAGCTATGATTAGTTTCTCTTGATACATAAGCAGGTTTTAACTCTTCCAGGTGGTTAATCATCATGAGGCAAGTAGACAGAAATATAAAACATGGGCCTTCATTGAGCTTGTAGTCTAATGAAAGAAGACCAAAAGTGCTATTCAAACCCATACATCCCTTGACACAGGAACCAAATTCAGAGTTGGAGACCCTCCAATCACAAGAAAACATTCTAAGAATTAGAAACTAGAAAGAAGAGATCCCAGCTCTGATGGAAACAACCTTAGTTACACTTTATACTAGTATGCAACTCATGCTCTCAAGATAGGAAGAATTCATGATACAGGAATACTGGCATTTCAGACTAGCAAGTAAATCAGAAATCATGGAGTCAAGTTACAGGGGAACACAAAAACCAAAGGTAGGACAAGGACTAAAAGTAAAAATGTGCAGACATGGCAGAGACAGAAAAAGAGCTCACACTAGTCATTTTAGTTTAATACTGGTGATTTCCTAGTTGATGGTTTAAGGTTAAGTATCATCTCCAATCAGTTTGGTTTTCCTTTAACTAGAAAACAAATTCAGCTATGAACATCTAGAGCTAAGAAGTGATACAAAGCAAATGGGCACAAATAGTGCAAAAGGAAAATATTTTGACAAGTGGTACATCTAGATTTATGCTATAGGTACATTTTTTCTTCCCATCAAAAAATGTTATAGATTATTTTTAAAATTTAAGTGGAAAAGATCAAGAGCAATAGTAAACTCATATGATCATCATAATACTGGATCAAATCCTACTGGGTTTTGAAATCTAACCATAGATTATTATTTGAAATATACTGTAAGATGTTAGCAAATTTATTACTGAAAAAAATTAAGTAAATTAAAATCATTCAAGAAAGGTACAAACTACACTCATTCTCAATGTTGTCAAGCCTTAAAAAGTTAAATCCAGAGAGAAGACAAATATCTTCACAAAACATGATTATTGTCCCAGGTTTGAAATTATTGTATGTACACTGATTATGCTGAGAACTTATTTGGAAACCAAAATGCAAGTCAGGATTTCAATAAGGCATAGGAATTCAGTCAATTTTTCTTTAAACTTAGAGGAAACAGAGATGTTTCTGGTCTGTGGTAAGTTCTTCAGTTTTCATCCTCCTTCATTTCTAACCTCATTAAGAAAATCAGTCTCTGGAAGCTCCGTTTTCAAACTATCTGCCCATGAAGAAACTGTTCAATAGTGAAAAGCTAAGATGAGACTGAATTCAGGATAGCAAGCAAGCTGAAGGGATTCTCTCATGTCCATACTGGCATTCCTGGGAAGAATCCTGGATGAGGAAAGAGACCCATGAATGGGCTGGGAAGATCTGGAATTCAAACCCATCTTTCCCTATTTGCAACACTCCATCCTGGGATCCTGAGTGAAGAAAAGGAAGCAACATCTTCAGCTTACCTCCGAAGAAGTCCAACCGATTTTGAGAGACTAGCCAGCAAATAAAAGGGAAAATATACAGTAGAAGTAGACAACAAATATGTTTTTCTAATTGGATCCAGATAACAGAACTGAGACACAAAGTGGTAGGGTGTGTATATTAATAACATGTCTGTATGTATGCATACATACGTCCTGTTAAAGATTAAACATGCTTTATTTTCAAAATGTCTTTAACAATTGCTCACTAAATTGGACTGCTTACACTAACTGCATGGTGAAGAACACATAGCCGACAGCTCCTAAACTAAGTCTTCATATATGACATACTGTAATTTCAGATCTACCTCTGTTAGGCATGAAGTTAAATGTGGTAGAATGATTCAAACTCCAGTGTTTAATATTTACTCTGAGTAAGATTAGCTTTCTAGACTTATCCTTTCTATATAGACTAAATAGGTTCTAAATTGCTAAATAATTCAGTAGAATTTAACAGCTTTAATGAAGTAAAAGCAAATGCTTCATTCTAGTTTCTATGATTAGAGTGCTTTGCTTTCGAACAAAATAGAAAATTATACTCAGTCCATTTATAGACAACCAATCTACTGCTGCTTGTGGAAAAGCAGTAAAAGGTTCAACATGAAAACAGCAACACATCTGGTGCTAAACTCTAATGCCTAAGTGAGCATGCAAGAAATTAACATACAAGGGAAATATACCATATATTCATGGTAAGTGCAGTATATCAAAGGCTACTGGTGTAAAAGGCTAAGCAGGTAAATGATTAAAATGACTTTGCATTCACTATAAGGTTGTTTATTTAGAAATCCTTCACCTGCTTTCTACAACTTCTGTTGACTAATCTAAAGACCAAATAATAATTCCATGATACTATATACAAAGTCAATTTTCTAACTGGTTTATCTAGCTCAAATGCCCCCTACAGATTTACTTAAGAATGATATTGTTCTGACTCCAAAAGGCACAAAAATGGGAAGGTCACCCCCGCCCACAGCACTTGCTGATGTTCCTCCCAAAAAGTAATTATACAATAAAGCAGAAAAAGGGACAGAATATTATAATAAAATTATGTAAACCATATATTACATCATCTAACAATTACTGGTCAATAAACATTTTAATGGCTAAAAATGACCAAATGCTATTAGGTAGCTGACCTGACCCTGTACTATATGCTTTATATAGAGATTACACAACCTTAATAATCCAAGGAAGACATTTTTATCAGTCTTATTTTGTACACAAAGAACTGAAACTGAATTAAGCCAATTTTTAAAGTTACTCAGGTCATAAAAAGCAGACCAAACTCTTACTTATTGCACTAATCCTTGCTAAGTTATATTGATACCCTGGAGTTTCATATTTGCTTCTTTTCTATAGGAGGCATGAAATGGTGGGCTTAGACATTATTCTGAAGTACACACACTGAAGAGATGGATGCTGCAAATAATGGAAAATTTTGGAACTGCCTGATAATGGTAGCCACTAGCCACATGTAGCTATTGAGAGCTTAAATTTTCATGCGAATTTCATAATGAAGATGTAGGAAGAAGGAAAAGAAATACACCTAAGAATTCTATTATATAGTATCGTTGGTACACACATTCATATAGGTAGTTTATGATGCCACATTTGGACTTGAATTGTAACTTTAAAAGAGATTTTTAAAAACTGGTCACGTTGTAAGAGTATCATCCCTACTCTTCAGCCATGCTACATTTAGGCCACCTGAAAAAGAAATTAAAAATTTTTCTTCCCCATCCCATATACTTCACTTACTATATTATTACTGGCTTAAAAAAAAAAAGAAAAGAATCCATGTGAAGTATCATGTAATTCCATCCTTTTGATATTCTTTTTTTTAAAAGATTTTATTTATTTATTTGTCAGAGAGAATGAACACAGGCAGACAGAGTGGCAGGCAGAGGCAGAGGGAGAAACAGGCTCCCTGCTGAGCAAGGAGCCCGATGTGGGACACCTGGGACACCTGGGATCATGACCTGAGCGGAAGGCAGCCGCTTAACCAACTGAGCCACCCAGGGGTCCCGCATCCTTTTCATATTCTATGTGGGAATAATTCATGCATGTGTCAGACAATATACTATTATAATGGATAATACAGTTATCTGCTGCCACCTTTTTTCCATGAAAAATAATGTATTTTTCTCTATTTAGAAGCTCACTTGTAGCCTTATTTTTTGGTAGCTCGATTTGGAAGTTCTATCTTATTTAATTTCTAGGATTCAAATTAGATAGGACAAACATCTGAAAAGAAATGGGTAATATAATTTAGATGTGTAGTTTTGTCATTGGTTTAGGTATGAATATTAAAGCTTTGAGGAACAATAAGGAAGGCATAATATCCAATGGCGGGGGCAGGGGCAGGTGTCCTGTGGCTTTGGACAATGAGGCTCTGACCTCACAGCATTCCTACTGCTTCCATGCCACTGCCACCGCCACCAGTCTCTCTGGAATCTTCGGGTGAAATAGAATTTAATCTATCTATCTAAATAGAATTTAATCTATCCCAAAGTGAACATGATTCACCGTGACTAGAATATAGTATTTTCCTAGTGGTTTCCTTCCTTTAAGAGTTAGATAATTTGAACTCTGGCTGCTGGACCAAAAATGTTACTCACTCATAACAGTTGTGATAGTCAATAACAATTTTATTTTTTAAAATCAACATAAGAACACCGATTCTTCCCCATCCTATGAACAAAAGGTTGTGTCCCAAAATCATAGCTGTAGAGGTCAAATAATACTAAGACAGAAATTTAGACACATAGCAAAAACACCAAAAGCAAAGCATTTGAAAAGTATTAAATACATTCTAGCCCAAATTAGAGTACTCTGACAATCTTATTCTTTCAGTTTCACGGAAAAAAAAAAAAAGAAATGGGTAAAGTCAAGAAAAACTAGAAATACCAAGAAGCCTGACTCAGTATAACTAAGGGCATACAAGAATCTATGTAAATATTTTATGAACAATTTAAAACACACAAGAGAAAATAGGAGTTATACTTTGGTGATACTTATTCTTCCAAATTCCAACTGAGCAAACTGCCAACAAGACACAGGTGCATAAAAGATGAACAGGTGAAAGAAATAAAATGTTATTGTGCAGAAAGTATTATCTTTGTCCATTATGCATTTACCTTAGGACACATTAGCACATCTGTTATGTATTTGCTAGATATACAGACTTATATGGACAACTTTTAAGTTGTAATTCCAAGTCTACCGTTTTTTCCTTCCTCAGACCTATGTATTGCACTGAAGATAAAATGTCTGAGTCAGGAATAAATACATTTCAAAGAAATTCATTGGAAATTTTACTAGGAATCTGGTTCAATTAAGACATCATTCTAAGAGTCTTAAGTCGAACGTTTAGAATAGACAACAGTATTATGTGGTTTTTAAATAATGCCATGTTATTCTTGGGTCTGAATCTACCCACTAGTCACTCTTAGCTCTACTGAGATTTTTACAAACCCTAAAAGAGGAGTGGTATGGGAATATACTGGACTCAGGGCTACTGGGTACTCAGCAAGCCTTGAAAGAAATTAGCAATGAGATCTAAATTTAAAGAAGTACAACATTTTGTTTACTGTTTAAAAAATATTTGTTCTTACCCTCAAGTACTCAACTGTATTTCATAGGAAAAATATATATACAATGGCAAAAATTAATGAAAATTTACATTACGGTACAATTGAAAAGAGGCTAGACTTTGAATCTAAATGTGAAAACTTACTGGATCTGTCAACTTTGGGCTCCTTGACCTTGAGAAAATCGCTTAACTTCTCCATTTAGAGCTCTGAATTAGTTGATTCCTAAGAACCACTCCAGTTTAACTATAGGTATGTGTCCGTGTGTGTGTGTGTGTGTGTGTGTGTGTGTGTGTGTGCATGCACGTGTATACACACACACATATAAATGTTATGATTCCCATTTCATGTATTTTAATTAAAATTACATTTTTATAGTAAGAAGGTAATTAGGTCTATATTTACCAAATTTTTACAAGAAAAATGTTTTAAACCTAATCTCACTTGAAATCATGAGTCGATTTCTGCACAACACATAGATTTTTAAGAGATTATATTTTACCATTTGACCTTCATTTCCATTTCTAAGTCATTCTTTCAGAACATGTTTTTTGTCCATTTATTATATCACATGGATTTAACCAATGATGCTACCACATTGACTTATGTAGCCAATTCCTTACTGATTATCTTCCAATGGACAGGTAGGAATTATTTTCCCATTATATTTGATTTTACTTTCTCTTTAACCACAAGGTTCCAGATAATCCTGAACCCAGCCACATTTTTAGCTCCTATGTCATCAACACATTTCATAGCGTTTATACCAGACCAAGTAATTTTCTGCCACAGAATACAAAGATAATAATTATAATAATCACAACAGCTTCCTGACCTTGACACTAGCTACGGCTATTTGGTCCATGCTTGAATAGCTGACCTAACATAGGACAATAAGCCCAGTCTTAGATATACTGGCTCTGGGCTGAGAAAGGACGATTATCACAGAAAAAGATCTCTAAAGCTGAGAGATGCAGAACTCCTACACTGTGGCAGCCATTTTTTGTTTAAAAAAAAAAAAAAAAGTACACTGAACCAATATGCAGAACAGAAAAAGAGATGGAGGGAATGAACATAGGCTTTTGGTGATACCCAAAGGCCTGGTTTCAGATTTTATTGACCCTCAGCTGTATTCCTGGTCTTGACTGTGAATTATCCTTATGCTTTTATTACAGCTGGAATGAAGCCTGGGTGAGAGAGGAGGGCAGAGGAAAAGAGGAGACTTTAGAGGAATGAGAGAAGGATTGGTGTATGATAAAATATTCACATGTATCTATAGTGTTCGTATATGTAAAAATTAAGTAATATTATATTGTACAACTTCAGTCTGGTTGGAAATGTGTGCTGCTGGGGGAGGTGAATTTAAAGCTAAACTTTACAAAATCGTATATGATAAAGAAAATTTATAAATATTAATAGCAAGAGGCAGAAATAGAATTCAAAATAACTCTTGAAAGTACCAGATTATTATCTACATCACAATTTAAAAAGATGTTCTTCTAAGAAATTGATGGAAAATTCTCAATCAGCAGGAAACTCTTTATGGGTAGGTTTCTGAACTATAACCACTTCCAATAATTTGTCACCAAAGACAAAAACATGGAATTCTACTTTTGGAAGGAAAGGTCTACAGAAGGTTGAAATATTTATTTTTACATACGAATTTCAGAAATTTGATTTTAGGGGAAACAAGATGTAATAATGATACTTAGTAGCTACATACAAAATTATCTGAAATTAAAATTATAAATCTGTATTTTTAAATTATTAAAGTACTAAAGAAAACATTTCTATTGTTTTGGCAGGATAAGTTATTTCCCATATACAGAATGATAGAAGAGGAAAGAGATCTTAACATCACACCAAAATAGTCTGTGGAAGGGTATTTTTGTAGCATGTTCTCCACAAAAATACATTTCAAGAAAACAAAATAGAGGCTATGCATTTGTGTATGTTTTACTCCATTTCACTAATATAAGAACTGTGTGATTTCTGCAACCTCAGAATAAGTCACTCCAACCATTGCCATATACCCCTACTCTGTTTTTCTAATTATTACAGATTTGAACAGAGCACATTTTGTTTCATAGATTCAGTACTGCAATGAGATTTCTGATTTTAGTAAAAACCATTAGGCTACAGAAAGAAGTCCATGAATTTAATGAACACAGTAAATTAGATCTCACAGAAAGTCTACCTTCCTGGACAGCTGCCCAGAAGCCAGCCCCAGGTCTGTATTATGGACTTTGCATTCATGAACATAGTTGAACAAATACTCTTGAGTGAACATATGGCCCAGAATAAAATAATTAGATGTTTTTCCTTGCAAAGTGGTATTTTGAATACAGTGAAACTGAGTTGTCAATACAGTTGTTTTAAATTTTTTGACTGGGACCACAAAATAATAAAGAATAGAATTAGTACACACAAGTATATATCAAGAAGAAAGTTTTACAAAATAATTACCCAAGGCACTATAATAGAATACAATAGAAAACAGGAAAACCTATTGTTTTAAGGACTGATGATGACCTATTAAGCGGAATTCAGGAGCCACTAATGGGACATGACCAACAACACAGTTTAGGAAAAAGATGCCTATGTTCCTATTGCTGAAACTCCTCATTCCCAGTTCCTTCACCTCTCAAATCTGTTGATCCATGGTTCCTACAACTGTAAAATATTCCCATATATTTCAAACAAGTTTCACTCTTATTTTATGACTATTAGAGTCTGTTTTTCCTGCCTGCAAATTAGATCTTAACCAGTCTTAATCCTTCTCAGGACTCATTATCTTTCCTCAATTTTTCTTTTGATTCAGCAAAATGTATTTATAAGCCTGGAATTTTACATAGAGTTAAAAAAAAGAGAGGGGGGGTAATAGTAATCCCTCATTCTTTGGGCTGACATTTGCTATACCATTTAACAGTTATGAGAGTCCTAAGAATTTTTACGTCACTGGCTTTACACTCTGTTGCAGAGTTTCAAACTGAAGGTTTTTTAAGAAATCTATTTCACTTGATTAGCAGGTTTTATAAGATGTTAAGCTGCTTCTATGCTTTGAGACATGGAAGTTTAGGGGAGTTTAAGGGTTAAAAATAGTTCCTAGGAAACCAAAAATCTCGTATACTTGATGACACCAACATTTTACGTATTAATTCATGTATTCATTTTATAAGTATGTATTAAATTCATATTAGAACTTTAAAATCTAACATCTGGGGCGCCTGGGTGGCTCAGTGGGTTAAGCCTCTGCCTTCGGCTCAGGTCATGATCCCAGGGTCCTGGGATCGCAAAGGGCTCTCTGCTCAGCAGGGAACCTCCTTCCTCCTCTTTCTCTCTGCCTGCCTCTCTGCCTACTTGTGATCTCTGTCTGTCAAATAAATAAAATCTTTAAAAAAAATAAAAAATAAATAAAATCTAACATCTGATAATTTGTATAGGTACATATAAAGATTACTTCTATCATTTTTTAAGTACATATGGACTAAAGTCAAGGATATACATAGGAAAGAATGTACTATGCAATCTAAAATCCTAAGGATTGAGAAAAGAGGTTATAGATGACAGAACTTATATTTAATTCCATTCAATTATCATTTCTTTAAAACTGGAAAGAAAAACAATCATTGCTAAAACAACTTTTAAGTTTTCTAATTGATAATTCTTTTAAAAGTTCAGTGTGTTCTCTTAAAACTTGGTCTTCAGTCTAAGATGGATATAAGGGTCACTGCCAAGTTCTGAGATCATTTACCTCAACCAATTCTTCTTTATCAACTTGAAGAAACTTTATCAAAAATCAATAGAGATTAGAATGCATCTACATGAAGTTAGAACAAATGAAACCCAAAATTCTTATTTGGTCTTGTCCAAATACAAGCTTGTGCTCAACTGCAAAGCTTGCCCTGAGAGAAATCAAAACTTCTCTTTTCAAGAGTAAGAACTAATCTCAGGTTCAGACGATGATTAAAATAACATTTTTGTGTGTGTGCAGAACAAATGAAATGATCTTCCAGTTGTATTTTTCTGTTTTAATATTTTATTCTAGCTCATTTTTTAGAAATGTTCACTCATGAAAGAACTATATTCTCTCTATACTAACTATATACTCTCTGCTTTCGATATCCATGTTTTCATGCATATATATGTGTAGCCTAATGAAAATGTTGTCAAATTAAACTCATTTCAGCTATCTCAAACATGAAAGGACTGCTCACAAAAGGACAAATTCTAAGTCATGAAAGGGAAAACCGACCATAACATCAATTGCTATATATGTCAAACTGAATTACTCAGAAGCTCAAAAATAATTTGAGCTATTAGTAACATGTTTAAATTTTACAACCATTATGTGTTAACTACTGATCCTTTATGCAATATTGTCTCTATTATTTGGGGAAGCCTAAACAGTGGTAACAAACCAAACACAACTGATTCAGTGACCAAACTGATGATTTTTCTTGGTTTCAGAACAGAACTAGCCTTGGGGCGCCTGGATGGCTCAGTGGGTTAAGCCTCTGCCTTCGGCTCAGGTCATGATCTCAGGGTCCTGGGATCGAGCCCCACATCTTGCTCTCTGCTCAGCGGGAAGCCTGCTTCCTCCTCTCTCTCTCTGCCTGCCTCTCTGCCTACTTGTGATCTCTCTCTGTCAAATAAGTAAATAAAACCTTAAAAAAAAAAAAAAAGAATAGAACAAGCCTATGCCCCCAGTTCACAGTGATTCCAGTGGCCCTGTGGCTCCCTTTCTATACCTCTACTATTCCTACTGTCATTTGCATCCATTCAGACAGAGGGAGGAAAAAAAGGCAGGAGATGGCAGAGCCGCTTCTTAAGTATCTTAACCTAGAAATGGTACATACCATTCACTTTGGCATTCCTTCTTTTCCTAGAAATGCCCATACTGAACTGCAAACGCAGGGGAACAGGTTGTCTAGAAGTATGCTCAATTTGAAAAGACTGTATCTTTGGATGAGCAATTTGCAGTCTCTCCATATTAGACACATGAAAAACATTTTTCTCAAAATTTATGAAGTTAGCTTTGAAGATATTACAGTAATAATAAATTTAATCATCACACAATCATTTTAAAATGTGGCCAAATTCTACATTTGAATGAATTTGAACACATGCTTGTGACCCACTTTATATAGGGCTGCATACTTTACCCTTTCAGGGACTGAAGTCTTTTCTGCTTTTATTTGCTCAAAGGACAATCAGTAATGTGCAATCTGATATGGATCTCTTATCAGCTAAAACACTTAACGTTACTTTTTGCCATTAAGACTAAAATGTATTGACTTCTTCCAATTTAAATGGGAAAATATTACCCTTACATAGGAGAGAAAAATCAACCATGTATTTCTAATATAAAAAGTTGTATACTAGAGAGATACCCAAAGATGAGCAGAATCTTGAACGTTTAACACTGGAAATACCTCTCTCTCTCTCTCTCTCTCTTTTTTTTTAATGTGCTTCATACACCTAATATTAAGTTTATGAACTGTCCTCATTTAGGTCATTTGTGGAATATTGCCTTCGTGAGCACTTGAAGATTTACTTGATAAAAGAGAGCTGCAATGCCTATTTCCAAAACTTTAATTAAAGAAACCACAACAGATATTGTAGGCATTTAAGACTTGAGGCTTCATGCTATATTCCATTTGGTAAGAATATAGTTTTCCTGATTTATTGACAGCTGCCATGGATGGTTCTTTATTTTCAACTCATCCCAACCCTGCTCAAACCATACAACCCTCCTGCTTTTTTCAATATTTTCCTAATATCTCAGCTCATTTAATTCTATTGATCCACTGAAGAGTATAATGGCACTGAAACTAGAATTAATAGCACCTCCCTTTCCTAGTGCTAAGAGCTTTCCTATTGAGTCTGTGGACCATCACACGGAATCATAAAAGTAGACAAAAAAAGTGGAGTGACCTTTATCGGCTACTATTGTACTGAAAAATTCAGCAAACCTCAGAACATCAGTTTCAATTTTATGGCACTGTTTTCTTAAATAATAAGAGAAGGGGGAAAAAAAGAACAACTGACCCCTGTTCAGCATTTACTTAAGCAGAATTGGCATTAATAGAGTATTCTGTCAAAAATTCAAGCTCAAGAAAATGTATGGCTTTGTCCACAGCAGCCCCTATCTTAGCAGATTGCACTGTCACTGCTTCACACAAAGCGCATTGCAACACCATTAGTGGACATAAATAATGCACAAGCTCTTATGCAGTACTCAGCTAAGTGCATGGAAACCTTGGGCTCCTGTTGTCAGAAATTCAATGGATTAGTACCTAGATTTATTTTAAGTCTGTAAAGCACTTTGTTCTTGACAGCGTTCAAAGTAGAAAGAGTGCTATCCTGAATGTGCATCTTAATACTGTCATTCTTGTCTTGTAAGAGTAGATGATATATGGGCTGCGATATTTCGTTTTAATATTTAAAGTTTTCACTGTGCAGATGCAAAGAAATATATTAATAGTTATCTGTTACTTTATTGATCTGGAAAAGAACAAAGATAACCTGTAAAATTTCACAGGGAGGCCAGTAAAATGGAGGCATTACAATCACATTTAGTAAAACAGATACACAAACTGCAAACGACCTATATTGTCTTTAGGAAAGAAGTACCTCAGGGTGTTTCTTCTATCTATAAACGTTGTATATCTGAAACGCTATTGAAGGAAAATTTTAGCATACTTTAATCTAATTAGTCGTATTTATAGTTCTGTAGTTCCTTCGATTGCCTAACAGTATTGTTTCTTTTTTAAAGGTTAAGGCATTTTGCTGAGCAAGAACTACACTAAAATCTTATTCTAAATTATTTCCCCCCATAATTTCAGAGATTGAGGGCAGTTTCTGCCTGGAGATATGTTCAGGCTTTAGGTCTGATAATTTCCCATGCATTTAAAGGATAAGAAATACTAGTTTGGATGAGGAACACTTTTCTATTGATACTGGGGATGTAACAGAAGAACAGAGATCTCCCACATGAAGGTCAATCTTTCTCAGTTCTATGAAGACATAAAAGCTTATTTTAAAATACTAACAGTTACTTTTTCACACAGCCTACATGGTTCATGAATTTTAATACGATTTGTTGAAATGTCACTCAATGAATTAAGTGTTCATTATAAAGCCTTCAGATTTTAAAGTTAAATATGTAGCTAATGACTATTTATAATTATATACATTAAACACATTAAGTTACATGTATGATGTCATGTCAGGCAATTCACATTTGACCTTAATCTAACTCTTCCATTAAAATTTGATTTTTTTAAACAGCAGCTTCCCAGGATTATGAACTTATTCTACTTATAAAGCTTATTGTTAAATAAAAAGGAAAGGTGTTCATGTATCATTATTTCAGAAGACAATACAAACATACTGTTAAGAGGATTGTGATGTGCTGCTCCTAAAGACAATATGGTAAAAAAGTCAGTGAAGACAGGGTTTCAAGATGCACTGAATATAGCCTTAAACAGAATGATCATACTCTTTGGAATAAAAGGGACATAAGGGATTTTATATTGAAGAGTTAAACATGTTCAACCTAGTGAATTCTTTTACTCCAAATGCAGCTTACATAGCTAAGTTCAAAGACCACCAAGTAATTTGCATATTATCATCAATAGGTGGCGCTTTTCCCCTTTGATTGTCTTGATCACACACCTCGGGTAGAGCGGAACTTTTTATCAAGTGTTATGAATTTCCAATATTACCTATGAAATAGTGAATAGTCCAACTAGTTGAAAGTTAAATTTAATTTTTACAAAGTTACAAGGATTCACATTATTTCGGGCTTTTAAAAACTATCTTTGGAGGCATCAAATTTTGCCACCAATAATTGTATCTAGAGAGAGAACTCTTATTTTTTACTCCTAAAACATACATAAACTGTCCCTCAGTCTCTTTAATGTTCGAATTATTTCCTACTTGTCCAAGTAGAAAACTTCTTGGAAGTAGCACTAGGGTGTACTTGATACACCTAGTATTTGGGCCTCTTAAAATACCACTATCATGGGGTGCCTGGGTGGCTCAGTCGGTTAAGCCTCTGCCTTCAGCTCAGGTCAGATCTCAGAGTCCTGGGATGGAGCCCCAATTCTGCTTTCTGCTCAGCCGGGAACCTGCTCCTCCCCCCCAATCTCTCTGCCTACTTCTGATTTCTGTCTGTCAAATGAATAAAATATTTTAAAAATAAAATTAAAAATACCACTATCATGACAAATGTATGTTATGATGTAATGTACTTGTCAAAAAGGAAACACATTTAAAAAATTTAAAAAATTTAAAAAAGGAAACACATTATAAAGTGCATCTTGAATATGTAGCAAAAAGAATACACAAGCAGAATCTTTCAGCAAAACATAAACTTTAAAAAACGTTATAGAGAGTGTAAGGAAATCAAATTCTTACATAAACGGAGTCTTAAACCAACCCTGAGAATTACAGGCCATCTAAAATCTTTGTCAGTGGCATAGAATAGTTTTTATACCTTGAAATAGGGGGATCCGTAAAAATATTTTACAGAAGATATTCAAATGACCAAAAAATACATGTCAATGAAATGTTTTCCTTTTAATAGAGCATATATAAAGATGAACAAATGACAAGTAGTTTAAGACAGCTTATGAGGAACATGATCACTCCCTGAATAAAATAACATTCATGACTCAAAAAAAAAAATTCTATCTTAATTAAAAACCAGTATTTTGAGTGAAACAGTGAAACAAAGACACTGATATTCTTTTTTTTTTTTTTAAGATTGTATTTATTTATTTGATAAACAGAGATCACAGGTAGGCAGAGAGGCAGGCAGAGAGAGAGGAAGGGAAGCAGGCTCCCTGCTGAGCAGAGAGCCTGATGCTGGGCTCTGGGCTGATTCCCAGGACCCTGAGATCATGACCTGAGCCAAAGGCAGAGGCTTTAACCTACTGAGCCACCCAGGTGCCCCAGGCACTGATATTCTTAATGCAGAATTAAAAATGCCTAGACATTATTTCACATTTTATGCCTATTTTTATATATCTGTTCTTATTTCATCTGTCTTCACTACCTTTTCTTCAGTTCAGTGGTATATTTGTTTTGATATATTTAGATAAGAAACTCTTAACCTTAGAAAATAGTTTGACAAATGTATAGCCACTCAGAAAAGTAAAAAAGTCATTCTCAATAACCTCAACTTTTTATGTCATTAAACTAGATAATAGATTTCATGTGGCTTATATAAAACAAAACTTGAATTTGTATTTTCCCCAGAATATACAGTGTGACCCTACTCCTTTAACTACAGCAAAAAGAAACACGTTTTACAATTCAGCTTTACCAGATTAAAGTTTTCTCCTCAAAAGAAATGCTAGCCTGTAAGTGAATGGGACAGTTTTTCCTTTTGGTAAATTCAGTGATAGTCCCTTCCTGAGCAGTATTGCCCCAAAACCTTGTGAGCAGCCATGCATGAGGATCCAATCACTTCCCTACCACTCAAAGGGACGGCCTTTAGTCACTATAGAATTCCCTTACGACTCTATTTCATCGCCTCTTTCTTCCTCAAGGTACAATGGTAAATCTAAATCCTGAAGAACTTTACGTTTTCTCTCTCCTAGAAAATTAAGGACCAACCCCTCTAGAAGAAATTACATTCTGAAATTAACATTATTTTCTGGTCATGATCCAGGAAGTTGTGTTAATAGGAGGTACTACTTTTTAGGTCACTTAATGAAGTTTCCTGTACTTTGAAGCTCTTTTGGGAGAACACATTAGGTCACAGAGCAAAACTTTGGGAGGTTTGTCATGCACAGGCTGTACATTAGACAGCACGGCTCTTTGTGTAATCCTGAGCTATGCTTATACAGAGTCTGACATTAGATAATAGTATGTGATAGATCAAGCAAAGATTCCATAATCTCCAAATTTAAAAGGATCCCTGTAACTCTGATAAATGTCAAATATAAATAGTACTATGCTTAAACAGTCTTCAAGAGACCAAAAAAAAAAAAAAAAACCTGATATGATAGGCACAGCCCTGCATTATCAAGACAGCAGTGATAGAGTACAACACTTAAGTGGTTTTAGTAACAGTTTAAGAGTTCTGGCTCAGTACGGCCTATGTATAATGAGGCTTCTAAATGTTCAGCTCCCAGAACTTGCATTTGAAGAGATAAAATACTTTACAAACTATTTGGTTAATCTTTCTAATATCTCTGAAGAATTATGAACACCAACAGATTACAGAGTGACAGCACTGAAATACTGAATCAATTGCCAAGCCTCTCAAAGGGAGCCTTGAAGATTCTCCTTACAATGAAGTTTTTTGTTTGCTTTTAAATACCAATCCTCTAAGACCAAGTTAATGTGTTAAACCCTGTAAAGAATCAACATGCTGTGATTTGTTGGGCAGAACGAAAAGCAGAAAAGGCTTGGAATTTCAACATTTTGAATTTAATAGGTTAAATCAATATCTCAATGCCATATTATATAAATCTACAAAAGCTTATTTTCAAAAAAAAAAAAAAAATGCCACTGTGTAAAACTGTGACTTTTAGAGGCCTATGCTATAGTCCACATTAATGCCAGATAAGAATTTCAATCTTGCAGCAAATTAGTCTAATCATGTTATTAAATATCCCATTCAAGTGATTTCAGAAACACATGGTTTGCATTGTATTATTAACAGCTCCTCAAAGGGCAGACAGCATCATCATCAATAAATAGTTATTGATCACTGTGTATTATTTGAGTTTTTGAAAGATCATAATGTTTCCAATTTGTTAAGCTAATCTTTTCAAAATGTTTCCATGTTGACAAACCAAACTCACACCATATACATATGGCACACATTTGTCCAGGCGATGAAAAATACATAAAAGCCATTTTAACAAATTTAAAGAATTATTCAGTTGTTTAGAATAAGGAATGTAAAGAGAAAGCAGAGACCCCGTTAAATTCTGTCCAGTTCTAAGATAGGAATTCTCCCATTTCTCTACCAATATCCATCCAATTAATGAGCATATTTTTTTCTATTCCAAACAAATATTTTGATTAAGCCAATTCTCACCACTTCCAACACCACTAGCCTGGCTCTGAGCAGGATCGTTATGTACAGCTGTACAACAAAAAACTGTACAGCTCTACAGAGATCCATTCACTTTGCAACATACAAGAATGCCCCACCTAGAGCTATGCATTAGACACACTGCACAAGTACACACAGCAGGCCTGCCCAAGTCCATGTCCTCTCATTAGGATTACCACAGTAGCTTCCTATTTCATCTGCTCCCAATAAGCACCTTTTCTCATCCCTGTCCACACTGCAGCCACAGTGATCCTTTAAAAGGATATAGTACATTATAAGACCCTTCAAATGGTCTTCCACTGCATTTCAAATACAAAGTCCCTTAGTTTTTTATTGCTATCTCTCTGCCCTAAGTTCACTTTCCCTGGCTAACTTTTTCATTCAGAAGAACTCAATTCAAAAGCTCCCTACTCATCACAGCAGTATTATCAGACCATTTAAGTTAGGAACACTTTTATTTCTCTCCAGTTATTGTACATCTCAACAACTACTGTTGTTGTGTTACTTGCTATAATTAACAATTAGTCTTCAACCAAAAAATAAAGTATCTGTATACATGGTTATTTATTTGTACACCCCAAACAGTCACAATACAATGGGGTGCCAACGTTATTCTCGGGATAAGTACTGAACCCATAGTGGAAATCATACCCACTAATGTTAATCAAACTCCCAATTGTGTAGTCCTTCAAGGCTTACAGAGTACTTTTACATTCACATTTCTTCTATAAATTTCTACATTCTATGTACAGGACACAGAAAATGTTATACCCATCTCACAGATCCTGAAACCGAGATTCGGTAGCGCTAATTTCCTGCAAGACCTGCACTTGTGTTGACCTGCACTTGGGACTCTTGAACCCATTTTTAGGGATCCTCCTTTCATAGTAATATTAAAGTCTGGAGGGCCACACGAAGATACAGAAGCAGCCTGGCATCATACGTTTGGCCTACAAGTGATGCGTTATTCCTATAGTATGAAGTATGCAATGCTATCATGGTCTTATACAGATTGCATTGTAAAATCTTGAATTTAGTACTGGATTTGGACATGTTTTTAAGAAGTGACCTGAAAAACTCATCTAATGCTGAAGTAGTCTTCATACCAATAAAAGTTACTTGTATTGTATTGGAGTATATCATATTCTGCCAATTACTTAATCACATTTAAAATAGTTGTGTATTTGACACCTGTCAAAAACTTAGTTGACAGCCTTTTTTTCTATCTATTACACCTAAGAATCCAATCAATGTGTCCAATTTACTATTCATAATTTGCATAGCATACTTATGGCTTTATTCCATAAGTATCTTCTATTTTCTCATCACAAACGATCAGTGTTTGTCAGAAATATAAATGAAAATTGTTACGTTGACCAAAGGTTTGCATATATAATGCATTTATACAAGAATAAAAAGAAAGCTTTAATTTTGAAAATCAAAATGGGAAAATTATAATAAAGTAAAATAATTGTCCAAATCTGCCACATAGTGCACTTTAGGTTCAAAAAAGTCTTCATAACAGGAACACAACATTTGGGTTCTTAAACCAGCTACCCAAATGTTGGGCCCCTATGGATTATGCCTGATACCTTATTTTAAAAAATCACCAGGTACACATAAAACTTACTTCCTTTCTTTTTGTCTCCGTCCCTCCCTCTTTCAAGTTACTCTTTATTTGCTATTTAATGCGGTTCTAAGAACAATTTAAAGTAACATGGATTTTACCTTTTGTATTTATAGTGTACAATAGCAGTTTTAAATGGAAATAGAGTATTTCTACGAAGAATTACAATATGACTCAATTCTTATTTCCTGGGCCCACTGCTGAACTAACTCAAGTTGCAAAAAGAGACAAACCGCTGTGTGTGTGTGTGTGTGTGTACGTACAGTAACAGAGATTTAGTGACTGGCTCAAGGTCTCACAAGTGGTTACTAACCTCAGGATTAATTTCATCTCAAGTCTGAACAATAAATATGTACTTTAATTATTACATGCAATTTAGCTTAAATATATTCATCTAGTTTTTCTACCGGTGGTAAATTACATGTACCCACACATATGTATATAACTATGGGTACATACATATGTCTTCAAGTAAATTTATGTACAAATTTGGATAAATAGTAAGTCCACAGATAGTGTATGTTTATATGTACACACATTTAAACCAATACATACACACTACACAAGACTGTCCTATAATGAATTTGTTCAGGAGTTTCATAGTCAATTGTAAACTTCACTCCTATAAACAAATTAGGTATATTCTTTTAGAAAAGTCTTTGCCTTCACAGAAGCCACTTTAAAGTTTTATCAATATCCATACTTTCCTACTGCAACTAAATAGGATTAAATTTAAAATTTTAAAGATGTAAAAATTTAAGTTGTCTTCTATTTAATATTACATAGCCTTTACATGGTTTTATTTCAGAGTGTGGTAAAATTTGGACTTGTATACATTGATAGGATTAAATATAGGTCTAGTTTTATCAAAGCCATAGAACATACGTATTTGTTCTATAAATCTAAAATCTCAAACATACCCATATGGAAATCAAAACCTATTTTTCAAGTTATGACTCATATTTGGTCATACGAGAACAGATCCAATGATACTCCTTTTAACAACTTTTGTGCAGGTACAGGAATCAAGCCTTCAAAGGAAAAGGTTCAATGACTTAAGATTTGAGAACTAAAATTTATATTCTTATATTTAGAAGGTATACTTGGAAACCTATGAAACTATAGAAAATTCATACTTTAGGATGGAGTTAAAATAGCATCTCTAGTATGCCAAATGACTTTAATAGCTGGAGGCAAAAGAACATAGGTTTTTGTGAAGAAAAATACATCCACCCAACATGTAGCCATTGCTCTTCTCCAGCTTTACCATAATCCACCAGAAGTTACCTGACATAAACTTGTTTTATTGGGAGTGCTCAGTTAAGGATAAGGTTTCTTCTTGTAAATACGTTGTTGGCGCGCACGCGTGTGTGTGTGTATGTGTGTGTGGTTATTTTTTGATGCAGGGGAGAGAGCTAATGGAATTCAGTCTTGCACTGCACAACATATCCAAGGATCTGTGTTATTCCAACACTACAATACACACTGTCATGTCTAATTGCTTAATTATATTCTGACAGAATATAACATAGAGAGGGACAGGACCTGTTCAGTATGTTCCCACTAATGTCAGCAATCTTGTTTAGAAGTTAACATCCTTCAATTCTGTAAGAATGAAATGTATTCTACTGATAAAGAGTAAAAAATGTTTAATGCAATTTGTGTGTGGATATGTGGTGCTGATTTAGGACATTTTGTCAATAGGGGAAAAAACAGTTTTAGTTCAATCGTTCAAGAAGAAAAAAAAACAGGAGTTTCAAGCTAAACAAAATAATTTTGTCATGTCTAAGTTTCAATTTTTAAAATGTAGACAAAATTGTTTAAGAACTGGACTCAAGTTTGAGGAAATCATAATTGAAAATAAAGGACAGGTGGTAAAGCCAAAAAAGCTAATTTTGAAGAAGCAAGTTATTAAGTTACTTGGAAATTATTACTTTTTAGAATACTTTGAGGGTCTGTTCATTTTTTCTAGTATTAACATGATACATACATTGAAAATCTATCTTCCTCCCCCCTTAAACTTAAGAAAAATCTATCAGACATGACATTCACCTCACCAGTTGGCATACTCATCTGTTTGGACTGAAAGTACCCTTTGTCATTTGCTTTCTGCCCTTTACAACTTCATTCTCTCTAGATTTCCCAATTATCTTAACTATTGATGTAAATATAGTTTCAAAAAAGAAGTATTTACAATCTTTTGGAAATATTTTGTTTAAAGTCATCTGATTGGATTTTCCGTGAAAAAAAAAGCATAGCAGACAAATGCTTAGTCTCCATATTGAGACCACTTCAACACCTGCCCATATATGTATGTGTACATATATGGTCATATTCCTTTATTTTTCTGAGGCTATTCTCATTTTTTTAAAAAAAGGTTACCTTATGAAATCAGTCAGCAATGAACACTTGCTGATGCTATTTAAATTCTCTCTATATCATTATGACGGAGATACCATTATTAACCCCATTGTATGTATACAGATGTAGTCTTAAACAGGTTAAGCCAACTGTCCAAGGATGCATAGCTGACATATGAAAAAGTTAAAAATCAAGATGGTTCCAATTTCAAAATAGCTATTTTCAAAATTCATTTTCAGACTTTTTAGTGCCTTATCATTTCCATTTTCTAGTATTCTGCCTCCTCTAGCAAACTTAAATACAGTCATTTTAGGTACATACCAGGCACATTCCCTCTGAGTAACTTGTCCTTACACTGTACTTTTTACCTGAATTTCTCTCCCCTGTCATTCTCAAGGATAAATATTTTTTATTATCCTTTAACTTTCCTTTCATAAACATATTAATTTTGTCTTGCTCTCTTTACTGCCATACATTGTTACAAATATAGTTCTTAATGTGTTTTGTTTAAGAACACACATACAGGAGGACATATATAAGGATACATCTATAAAGTACATATATATTACACCCCAGTCACATCAGTGGATAGATCATGTAAACAGAAAACCAATAAGGAAATAGTGGCTTTGAGAGACACAACGAGAAACTTACCAGATATATAAAAAAACATATTTTTGGATCTTTGGATGGAACGTTTTTTTTCTTCAAGTGCACATGAACATTCTCTGAGATAGGTCAAATGTTAGGCCACAAAAGAGTTTCAATAAATTCACAATATTGTAAAATAAATTTACAATAAAGTTACAATAAATTTAAGATTGAAATCTCATCAAGCATTTTTTTTACCCCAAAAACAGAACACTGGAAATTACAAACAAAAATCTAGAAATCTCACAAGCACATGGAGACTAAACAGTAAGCTACTAAGTAACCAGTGGGTCAGTGAAGAAATTAAAGAGGAAGTCAAAACATACGTCCAGACAAATGAAAATGAAACACAATGGTCTAAAAATTTTGTGTCACAAAGAAAACAGTAGTAAGATGGAAGTTTATAGCACATTAGAAGAATCATTCACCACAATCAAGAGGAATTTATTCCAGGGATGCAAGGATGGTTCATTACCTACAAAATAGATGAGATAGATCAGACTAACAAAATGACAGATAAAATCCATATCTCAATAGACACAGAAAAGGCATGTGACAAAATTCAATCTCCATTCATGTCCAGAACATAATAAAGGCCACATAAAACCCAGAGCTGACATTCTACCTGATATTAAACAACAGAAAGCTTTTCCCCTAAATTAGTAACAAGACAAGGATATCCACTCTTGCTACTTTTATTTAACATATTACTGAAAATCTTAGCTGCAGCAATAAGAAATAAAAGGCATCCAAACTGGTAAGATAAAGAACTGTCACTATTTGCAGATGACAGGAAACAGCATTAAAAAAAAAACACACACACACACAAAAAACAGAACCTAAACTCTAAAAAACTATTAGAATAAGTGAATTCAGTAAAGTTCCAGGATATAAAAATCAATATGCAGAAATGTGTGGTATTTCTAGAAACTAAGCAGTAGAAAGATAAACTAAGAAAAGAATCCCATTTACAACTGCATCAAAAAGAATACCTAGGAACAATTTTATCAAATAGGTGAAAGACCTATAATCTGAAAACCATAGGACATTAATCAAAGAAATTGAAGATGACATAAATAGGAAGATATCATTCATGCTCATTGATTGGAAAACTATTAAAAGGTCCATACTACCCAAAGCAATCTACAGATTTAATGCATTTCTAATCAAAATAACAATATTATTTTCAAAATAACAATAGTATTTTCACAGAAGTGAAATAATCTTAAGATCTGTATGGAACCACAAAAGGCCCTAAATAGCCAAAGTAATCTTAAGAACATCAAATCTCAGATTTCAGAATATACTGAAGAGCTACAGTAATCAAGATCATACTATATTGGCACAAAAGCAGGCACACAAATCAACGGATCAGAACAGAAATAAACCAATACTTATATTGTCAATTAATCCATGACAAAGTAAACAGGAATATATGATGGGGCTGGGAAAACTTCACAGCTATATGCAAAGGAATGACCCTGGACCCCTTTCTTATACCATACACACACACAAAAAAAAAACTCAAAATAAACTAAAGACCTAGATGTGAGACCTGAAACCATAAAAATCCTAAAAGAAAACTTAGGCAGTAATCTCTTTATGGACATATTTATGGATATAGCTCTTTGGACAAGGAAAACAAAAGCAAAAATAAACTATTGGGATTTTGCCAAATTAAAAAGCTTTTGCACAACAAAGGAAACCAACAAAATGAAAAGATAACCTTCTGAATGGGAAGATGTTTGTAAATGATAGATCTGATAAGGGGCTAAAGTCCCAAACATATAAAGAACTCATACACCTCAACACTGATACACATACACAAACTAAAATGTGCAAAAGACCAAAATAAATGTTTTTCTAAGGAAAACATACAGATTGCCAAAGACACATGAAAGATGCTCAACATCACTAGTCAGGGAAATGCAAATGAAAACCACAATGATATCACGTCACGCTTGTTAGAATGGCTACTAACAAAAAGATAAGAAATAACAAGAGTTGACAAGGATGTGGAAAAAAGAGAACCATCACACAAGTGTTGGTGAAAATGGGAATTGTTATAAGAACTATGAAAACAGTATGGTGGTTCCTCAAAAAAATCAAAAATAGAAATACAATTCATTTATTTTACAGATGGGTATTTACCCAAAGAAAAACACTAATTCAAGAAGATAATGCATCCCTGTGTTCACCGCAGCATTATTCACAACAGCCAAAATATGGAGGCAACCTAAGCATCTCATCAACAGAGGGAAGTATGAAGATATGATATGCATACATAATGGAATATTACTGAACCATAAGGAAGAATGCAGTATTGTCATATGTGATAACATGGATGGACATAGAGAGTATCACACTAAGTGAAACAGGTCAAGGACAAATATTGTATAATTGTACTCATAAATGGATCAAACTGGTAGCTTTCCAAAAAGGAGTGGGATGCAGAACAGGCAAAATATATGAAGGGGATTAAGAGGTACAAATTTCCGGGACACCTGGGTGGCTCAGTTGGTTAAGCGGCTGCCTTTGGCTCGGATCATGATCCCAGCATCCTGGGATCGAGTCCCACATCGGGCTCCTTGCTCGGCGGGGAGCCTGCTTCTCTCTCTGCCTCTGTCTGCCTGTGCTCGCTCTGACAAATAAATAAATAAAATCTTAAAAAAAAAAAAAAAAGAGGTACAAATTTCCAGTTATAAAACAAGTCAAAGATACAAAGTACAACACAGGGAATATAGTCAGTAATACTGTAATTATGGTGACAGATGTTAATGATACTTATGGTGAATATTGCATAATGCATAGAATTATAGAATCACTATGTTGTATACCTGAAACCAACATTTTATGTCAACTGACCTCCATAAAAATTTAAGATATACCCATATATTTGTTTTATTCAGTTATAACTATGCACTGTATAGTTCTGAATATAGGTATGGATATACACATCTACAAGCATGCACACACACCTGGATGCATAAAGATAAACACAGTAGAGAACTCAAGATGAAATAGTTTGGCGACTTTTTTTTTTTTTTTTAAACATAGCTAGTCACCAAGTGGGCAGCATCCCTGAAAATAATTGGGCTTGAATCCCTAAATTTGTTTCTGCATTAACAGTAAAATCTATTATTTATGGCTTTAGTAAACTTTTAGTGGCCTTCAAGGATAAATGGAGTTGCCCAAAATTCAACTATTTGACAAAAATTTACAAAATCCACAAGTTTATTTGAGCAATTTTGAATTCCAATGTGCATAGCCTTTTTACAAAAACTATTATAAAGTCAGTGACATTCAACTTTGTAAAAACATGTAACGTATGTAAATACACTTACTCTAGCAAAACCCGTTTTATGAGAGGCTGCATATGTGGCAGACTAGTGATGTTCAGACAGTACCTCTAGATAAATCCTAGGTGTTTGCTTACTTCTCTATGGATGGATTTTAGAATTTTTTTAAAGATTTTACTTATTTATTTGATAGAGACAGAGCACAAGCAGGGAGAACAGCATGCAGAGGAAGAGGGAGAAACAGACCCCCCACAGAGCAGGGAGTCCAACACAGGGCTCAAGCTCAAGATCCTGCGTTCATGACCTGAGCTGAAGGCAGATGCTCAACCGACTGAGCCACACAGGGGCTCTGGAATTTAGGAAATTTTAAAAGTGGTAAGATTTCATAGAGTTCTAGTTCTTTTTCTTCCCTGCTGAAAGATATTTACAAAATGTATATCAAATGGATTTTTCCCCTAAAGTAAAAGGTAAATATTTCTGTATTATTAATGGATTTTAGAAACTATGGTTGATATCCTTTCACTTGGCCAAATGGGAACTGATAACTTCTGATGTCTTCACGACAGAACTAGTAGGGATTTGCACAGCTAGGTTTTCTAATCCACTACTTGTGAGCAAGTGAAACATTCTATGCTTTATAAACTATCCAAGATTTACAGCAGTAGTAGATTTAAGAGTCCTGCTTATTAAACATTAGCTTTGGAGCTACCTGAAGGTTTGCTTACTGACTCTAAATCGTCACATATTTAAATACAAATATTTTCAGTTTAAATTAAAAAATCTATTTCATATAAAGTCACATTTTGTATTGAAAGTGTGCTTCATAATTAATTCTAAAACATTCAAAAGACACATTAATAATTACATTTCTACAAATTACTCAAAAAGCTAAGAAAACAATGAATTATTTGGTATTGTTAAACTAATGAAATAGCAACAAGTTAGGTAATATCAACATATTTATTTAAATTAGAAATGTAACATAAGTTATCCTTGAAGTTCTATTTATTTAAACACTGGCATACTGAAAGGTGAGAAATGATACTCTGTATAGAGTGGTCAATCCACTTAATAGCCCTGAAAAAAAGAATAAGAATATATTGGAAACATTACTGAAGTGACAGATTATATACAATACCCATGCCTGGCAATTAAGTATATCATAGAAAATATATTTTAATGTGTTTTTTTTATTTGAGTATAGTAGACACACAATGTTACACTAGGTTCAGGTAAAAAAGATTCAACATTTCTAAATGTTATGCTATGCTTACCACATGTGTAGCTACCATCTGTCACCATACAACATTATGACAATATTATTGAATATATTCCCTAGGATGTGCCTCTTATTCCCATGACTCATTTATTATGTAACTGGAAGCCTATATTTTCCATCCTCCTTCACCCATTTTTCCCAACCCCCATGTCCCTCTGCTTTTAACGCATTTTAGTTTGTTTTGAAGTAACTGTTCCATTTTTGAAGTGATGTGTGGTTCCTGTAATGCCCTTTTGATTTACACATAAAAATGAAGATGTAACTTTATAATGCAATACTACATATTTTAAAATACATCGCTAATTTCACACATAGCAACAACTATACAACATAATTGTACTACTGTACCTATTGTACTATGATTGTTATCATTAGGAAGTTTCTAATGCATGAACAAGTAAAAACTGACCAAAAGACTTTGTGTAAATACAAAACCACTCTAAACTGCTATAAACTGAATGTTTGTGTTCCTCCAAAATTCATGTGTTGAAACCTAATCCCCGGTGTAATGGGATTTGAGGGAGGGCCTTTGGTAGGAGATCACATCATAAGGGCAGATATCTGATTAATGAGACACAGACCCTTATTCAAAAAAAAAAAAAAAAAAAGATCCGCAGAATTCATTCTTGGACTCTGGACTTAAGGGGAAAGTGGAAAAGTAGGGGGACTCTAAACTCACCTCATCCCATGGATACAACTAGGTAACACCCACATGAGTGTAAACAACCCAGAAAATCCAAGACTGGCAGAACAGAACCTCCACAGCTAATGTAGAGAAGCATAAATAGTAGGAAGGGCAGAGACATGGTCTGAAACTAAAGGGACAAATGGGACTGGGACAGTCTACAGGAGGGAGGGAGACCATGGGTGCAAAAGGGGCTAAAAACCCTCATTGCAAGTACCCCAGGCACAGAGACCACATTAAAACCAGAGGGCATGCTTTTGTGAATCCTTGCAATCAGTGGGACTTCACATCTGGAAAATTTAAAAATCAGTAGTCTCCACTCTTGGAGTGCCATAAGTCCCCACCCTCAGCACAGCAAACAGTCCCTGAGAGAGTCATGGGGTTTCATTCCATCTATCTGGCTGACAAAGGACACTGTCCTCACATTTTCCTGCATACATGCCCCAGACCACCCCACCTCCAGCCCTGCTTCAGTTTTCTAAAGCAGCACCAGTTCACCTCTCACAGCAGACCTAGATCACACCCCATCCTCACAGTCTCCCGCAAACCTGACCCCTTCAATATACCTTTGGCTAGAGCCCACTCAAAGCAGTGACACAAGTATGGAAATGTGTAAGCACACCAGCAGGGACAAGCACTACTTCAAAGTGACCCTTCTCCCCCATGCCCAAGGAGAGTAAAATATAACCACTGATTCCAGTCCTACTGAAGACTCAGCAGTAGGCTCGGGCAGACATCTGGTCTGATGCAGGAACTGCCCAAAAACAAAACCTTCTCAGGGTCCAAAACAAGGAAAATACCCTGCAGTTCCATGCTACTGCCATCTCTGGCAAACAACTAGTCTACTCAACTCAATACCAAGGTGATCCCAGACATGACTACTAAAAAAACAAGACCAAACCATACCCACAACAGGCAGTGAGTCAGTGAAGATGAACTGGACTGAAGGCAAAAGCAGCTCAGCCGCTATAGTAGGGTACATACAACCCACATAGGAGACCTCCCTAAAGTACCAGGCTCTGTGAACAGGGGACACTGCACTGCAGAGCACTAAAAACCTCTTACTCATACGGTTACTGCTTTCAAGAGCAGGAGATGTAGCAGACTTTCCTAACATATAGAAATAGACACAGAGTTAGATAAAATGAGGAAACAAAGGAATATGTCCCAAATAAAAGAACAAGAAAAAAATAAATAAAACTAATAATTAAAAAAAAAAACCAGACAGCAAGACTGCTAAACAAAATGGAGATAATATGCCTGACAGAGAATTTAAAGTAATGGCCATTAAAAAGAAAAAATTACTGGACTTAAAAGTAGAGTGTCAAGACCCTCAACAAAAAGATAGAAAACGAAATCATAAAGAACTCACTGAGTTCATTTAGTCAATAAGTAAAATTAAAATGGAATAAAGAGTAAACTAGAAGCCAAAAGAATGAATGAGTAGCTGAAATACAGTAATGGAAAGCAATCAAGCTGAACAGGAGAGAACAAAAATCAGACACTGGGAACTCAGCAACCCACCAAGCATAATAATACTCATATTATAGGGATCAGAAAGAAGAGCTCAAGAAAAGGGAGCAGAAAGTTTGAGCAATAGCTAAAACTTCCCAAATTAAGGGAATGAAACAAATCCAAGTTCAGAAGGTATAGATAGCCCCCACAAAAATTAACCCAAGACAGAGTAAAGGCAAGACACATATTAATTAAAATGGCCAAAAGTAGTGATAAAGAATTTTAAAAGCAAGCGAAAACAGTTCTACAAGGGAAACTCCATAAGGTTATCAGCTGATTTTTCAGCAGAAAATTTGCAGGCCAGGAGAAAAGTGGCACAATATATTCAAAGTGCAGAAAGAAAAAACTTGCAATCAAAAATAAGTCTATCCAGTAAGCTCTCACTCAGAATAGAAGGAAAGAGTTTCCCAAACAAAAGTTAAAGGAATTCATAATCACTAAACCAGCCCTCCAAGAAATATTAAAGGGAACTCTTTCAGAGGAAATAAAAGACCATAAGCAGGTGTAAGAAAAGTAGGAAGCACAAAAGTAGTAAAATTAAGTTTATCTTTAATAATCAGGCAAGGAATTCACAAAATAGGATATAAAATCTGACACCTTATACATGAAATGTGTGGAATAGGGGAGAGAAATAAAGAATGGGTTCAAACTTAAGTGACAATCAACTTAATACAGACTGCTATATGCAGAGGATGTTATATACAGACCTACTGGTAACCACTAATCAAAAACCAGTAACAGGCATGCAAAAAATAAAGAGAAAGGAATCCCAATATATTACTAAATAAAGATAATAAACCGTGAGGGAAGAGCAAAAAGAAAAGAACTGAGAACTACAAAGCAGACCAACAGAATTTTTTTTAAAAAAGGCAATATATACCATCAATTATTACTTTGAATTAAATCAACTAAATGCTCCAATCAAGAGACAGAGGAATGGAATGGATGAAACAAGACCCATCCATGTGCTGCCAAAGAGACTCATTTTAGACCTAAAGACTCATGCAGATTGAAAGTGAAGGAATGGAAAAGCATTTAGCATGCAAACAGAAGTGGAAAGAAAGCTGGGGTAGCAATACTTAGTCTTTTTTTTTTTTTTTAAGTCTATTCTTTCTGATCTACCAAAAGACAAAAAAGGATAATGTATAATCATTAAGGGAACATCCACTAGGAAGATAAAACTATTAAGTATTTATGCACCCAACATGTGAGCACCCAATACATAATGCAGTTAACAAAAACCAATCGACAGGGAAGCCTGGATGGCTCAGTTCGTTAAGCGGCTGCCTTCGGCTCAGGTCATGATCCCAGCGTGCTGGGATCGAGTCCCACATCGGGCTCCTTGCTCAGCAGGGAGCCTGC